>SJYW01039989.1:159325-225203 GCA_006410735.1 Raphicerus campestris | reverse complement strand
CTTTAGTATCATTCGTTCCAAAGAAATCCCAGGGCTGATCTCCTTTAGAATGGACTGGTTGGATCTCCTTGCAGTCCAAGGGACTCTCAAGAGTCTTCTTCAACACCACAGTTCAAAAGCATCAATTCTTCGGCGCTCAGCCTTCTTCACAGTGCAACTCTCACATCCATACATGACCACAGGAGAAACCATAGCCTTGACTAGACAGACCTTAGTCGGCAAAGTAATGTCTCTGCTTTTGAATATGCTATCTAGGTTGGTCATAACTTTTCTTCCAAGGAGTAAGCGTTTTTTAATTTCACGGCGGAAGTCACCATCTGCAGTGATCTTGGAGACCCCCAAAATAAAGTCTGACACTCTTTCCACTGTTTCCCCATCTATTTGCCATGAAGTGATGGGACCGGATGCCATGATCTTTGTTTTCTGGATGTTGAGCTTTAAGCCAACTTTTTCACTCTCCTCTTTCACTTTCATCAAGAGGCTTTTTAGTTCCTCTTCACTTTCTGCCATAAGGGTGGTATCATCTGCATATCTGAGGTTATTGATATTTCTCCCAGCAATCTTATTCCAGCTTGTGTTTCTTCCAGTCCAGCATTTCTCATGATGTACTCTGCATAGAAGTTAAATAAGCAGGGTGACAATATACAGCCTTGACGTAGTCCTTTTCCTATTTGGAACCAGTCTGTTGTTCCATGTCTAGTTCTAACTGTTGCTTCCCGACCTGCATACAGATTTCTCAAGAGGCAGGTCAGATGGTCTGGTATTTCCATCTCTCTCAGAATTTTCCACAGTTTATAGTCATCCACACAGTCAAAGGCTTTGGCATAGTCAATAAAGCAAAAATAGATGTTTTTCTGGAACTCTCTTGCTTTTTACAAAGCAGGTAATTTTTCAGGTTTTTTCTTTGTATACAGAAAGAGAAAGAAATATTTTTTCTTTTCTATTTTTTGTTTGTTTCTGAGATACATCCCTTTATTCTTGGAAGTGGGATGGAAAAAGATTGGGTTGATTTTAGAGATTTATGTTTGTTACTCACAAACCCTCTGAAAATCACCACCTTCATTACTCTAGATTTTGTTATATTACCCTCACCAAAAAATAAAAAATTTTGCACTTCATAAATTTTTTCTGTGATCAATCGCTGTGACTCCTTTACAATTAGAACCCACTCAGCTAAAATTTAAGATTTAAAATAATGTTTCCAAACTTGTGAGCTCTGGATTCTTGGGAAGTGCTAAAGCTGTGTAAATCCATTGTATAAATAAATCATTTTTTCTCTAGACTGAAGAAAAAATATGTATGTATATTCTACTATATGTAGATACAATCATATTTAATAAAATAAAAATGAATTTTAAAAGTCCTACAAAATAATAAAACAAGTCTTCATTTTTCTTTTAAAAATTTTTTTATTTTTACTTTATTTTACTTTACAATATTGCATTGGTTTTGCCATACATTGACATGAATCTGCCACAGGTATATATGAGCTCCCAATCCTGAATCCCCCTCCCACCTGTCACCCCATATCATCTCTCTGGATCATCCCCGTGCAACATTCCTAAGCATTCTGTATCCTGTATCAAACATAGACTGGTGATTTGTTTCTTACATGATAGTATACATGTTTCAATGCCATGCTCCCCAATCATCCCACCCTCTCCCTCTCCCTTAGAGTCCAAAAGTCCATTCTATACACCTGTGTCTCTTTTGCTGTCTCGCATGCAGGGTCATCATTACCATCTTTGTAAATTTCATATATATGTCAGTATACTGTATTGGTGTTTTTCTTTCTGGCTTACTTCACTTTGTATAATCGGCTCCAGTTTCATCCACCTCATTAGAACTGATTCAAATGTATTCTTTTGGAGTAATACTCCATTGTGTATATGTACCACAGCTTTCTTATCCATTCATCTGTTGATGGACATCTAGGTTGTTTCCATGTCCTGGCTATTATGAACAGTGCTGCAATGAACATTGGGGTACACGTGTCTCTTTCAATTCTGGTTTTCTCGGTGTGTATGCCCAGCAGTGGGATTGCTGGGTCATAAGGCAGTTCTATTTGCAATTTTTAAAGGAATCTCCACACTGTTCTCCATAGTGGCTGTACTAGTTTGTATTCCCACCAACAGTGTAAGAGGGTTCCCTTTTCTCCACATCCTCTCCAGAATTTATTGCTTGTAGATTTTTGGATTGCAGCCATTCTGACCAGTGTGAAATTTAACTTTTATTGGTTATATATTTTTGTGCACATAGTTTTGGAAAAAACCAATGGACTCATCCTGGAAACAAAAGGACCTCTGTTTCAGCTGTGTCTACCCCTGGCTCTGCCTCTTCATAAGGAAATTATATCATAGTTTTTAGTTATTCCTTTAGTTCTCCTAGTTTCTAAATAATACGCACATGCCACTATTTCTTTTAAAGTTTTCAGTTCTAGAGATTACTTATTGATTCCTAAGTAAGGAAGACAAGGATTTAGCTCTCTTCCTCTATAATCATCTGCACAATTTAAAAAAATTATACTTTATAAGAATTAAATAAGTGTTCATTTAACTAGAGCCATATGAGATGTATGACATGATTACATTTCCATCTTTGAGCAATATGTTTTGTTTTACCTTTTTAAAAAAAGAAATTAANTTACTTTACAATATTGCATTGGTTTTGCCATACATTGACATGAATCTGCCACAGGTATATATGAGCTCCCAATCCTGAATCCCCCTCCCACCTGTCACCCCATATCATCTCTCTGGATCATCCCCGTGCAACATTCCTAAGCATTCTGTATCCTGTATCAAACATAGACTGGTGATTTGTTTCTTACATGATAGTATACATGTTTCAATGCCATGCTCCCCAATCATCCCACCCTCTCCCTCTCCCTTAGAGTCCAAAAGTCCATTCTATACACCTGTGTCTCTTTTGCTGTCTCGCATGCAGGGTCATCATTACCATCTTTGTAAATTTCATATATATGTCAGTATACTGTATTGGTGTTTTTCTTTCTGGCTTACTTCACTTTGTATAATCGGCTCCAGTTTCATCCACCTCATTAGAACTGATTCAAATGTATTCTTTTGGAGTAATACTCCATTGTGTATATGTACCACAGCTTTCTTATCCATTCATCTGTTGATGGACATCTAGGTTGTTTCCATGTCCTGGCTATTATGAACAGTGCTGCAATGAACATTGGGGTACACGTGTCTCTTTCAATTCTGGTTTTCTCGGTGTGTATGCCCAGCAGTGGGATTGCTGGGTCATAAGGCAGTTCTATTTGCAATTTTTAAAGGAATCTCCACACTGTTCTCCATAGTGGCTGTACTAGTTTGTATTCCCACCAACAGTGTAAGAGGGTTCCCTTTTCTCCACATCCTCTCCAGAATTTATTGCTTGTAGATTTTTGGATTGCAGCCATTCTGACCAGTGTGAAATTTAACTTTTATTGGTTATATATTTTTGTGCACATAGTTTTGGAAAAAACCAATGGACTCATCCTGGAAACAAAAGGACCTCTGTTTCAGCTGTGTCTACCCCTGGCTCTGCCTCTTCATAAGGAAATTATATCATAGTTTTTAGTTATTCCTTTAGTTCTCCTAGTTTCTAAATAATACGCACATGCCACTATTTCTTTTAAAGTTTTCAGTTCTAGAGATTACTTATTGATTCCTAAGTAAGGAAGACAAGGATTTAGCTCTCTTCCTCTATAATCATCTGCACAATTTAAAAAAATTATACTTTATAAGAATTAAATAAGTGTTCATTTAACTAGAGCCATATGAGATGTATGACATGATTACATTTCCATCTTTGAGCAATATGTTTTGTTTTACCTTTTTAAAAAAAGAAATTAATAATAATTGTTTTCAGCATTTACTTCTTTGACGGTACTTACCACTCATAGTACACCCCTATTTCTACACCAGAAGCGTGTCCTTAATATTAAAAACAACAAATAATCTTTAGTTTCAAATATTCATCATCTACTAATTTGGACTATTCTCGAAAACTGTTATCTTACTGACAACATAATACTCAATTTTGCTATCATCCTAGAAACCTTATATATTATATTCTCTGTTTCCTGGTGTCCAGGAGATAAAATTTTTGAGATTTTGCATGCCTGAAGATGTCTTCATTTTGTACTCAGACATGATTGATTGTTGGGTTAAATATAGAAGTCTAGTTTGGATATAATTTCACTAAAATTTTTAAAGCCATTGCTATATTTTTTTCACTGTCCATATTCATTTTGCCTGACACATTCTGATTTCCATTCTATTATATGATGCTTTGGTATAGTCAATAACTGTAGTAAATATTGCTTATGCCAAAGTCTTTGTGTGGATCACAACAAACTGTGGGCAAATTCTTGACGAGATGGGAATACCAGACCACTTTGCCTGCCTACTGAGACATCTGCATGCAGGTCAAGAAGCAACAGTTAGAACCAAACATGGAGCAACAGACTGGTTAAAATTGGGAAATGAGTATGTCAAGCTGTATATTGTCACCCTGTTTATTTAATTTACATGCAGAGTATATCATGCAAAATGCCAGGCAGGATGAAGCACAAGCTGGAATCAAGATTGCTGGGAGAAACATCAATAACCTCATATATGCAGATGACTACTCTTATGGCAGAAAGTGAAGAAGAACTAAAGAGCCTCTTGATGAAAGTGAAAGAGGAGAGTGAAAAAGTTGGCTTAAAACTCAACAGTTAGAAAATGAAGATCATGACATCTGGTCCCATCACTTCATGGCAAATAGATGGGAAAACATTGGAAACAGTGACAGATTTTATTTTTTTGAGGGGCTCCAAAATCACTGCAGATGGTGACTGCAGCCATGGAATTAAAAGACGCTTGCTCCCTGAAAGAAAAGCTATGACCAAGCTAGACAGCATATTAAAAAGCAATAACATTACTTTGCTGACAAAGTCTGTCTAGTCAAAGCTATGGCTTTTTCAGTAGTCATGTATGTNTTAGAAAATGAAGATCATGACATCTGGTCCCATCACTTCATGGCAAATAGATGGGAAAACATTGGAAACAGTGACAGATTTTATTTTTTTGAGGGGCTCCAAAATCACTGCAGATGGTGACTGCAGCCATGGAATTAAAAGACGCTTGCTCCCTGAAAGAAAAGCTATGACCAAGCTAGACAGCATATTAAAAAGCAATAACATTACTTTGCTGACAAAGTCTGTCTAGTCAAAGCTATGGCTTTTTCAGTAGTCATGTATGTATGTGAGAGTTGGGTCATAAAAAAAGCTGAGCACTGAAGAATTGATGCTTTTGAACTGTGGTGTTGAGAGTTCCTTGGACTGCAAGGATATCAAACCAGTCCATCCTAAAGGAAATCAATCCTGAATATTCATTTGAAGGGCTGAGGCTGAAGCTGAAGCTCCAGCGCTTGACCATGTGATGTGAAGAACTGACTCATTAGAAAAGACCCTGATACTATTGAAAGACTGAACGCAGGAGGAAAAGGAGATGACAGAGGATGAGATGGTAGGATGACATCACTGACTTGATGGACATAAGTTTGATCAAGGTCTGGAAGTTGGTGATGGACAGGGAAGCCAGTCATGCTGCAGCCCAGGGCGAGTCACAAAGAGTCAGCCATGACTGAGGGACTGAACTGAGGCACTTAATTTAAAAGAACCGAATGAAAATGTTATTCAAACTCATTTTTTAAATGAGAAAATTAATACGTGTAAATTCATAGCTTGCCTAAGTGATAAGTGAGAAGTAGAATTCTTACTTAATGATGTATGTTTAGTTGTTTATTTAGCTTAATGTTAATCTAGATTAGACTACTTTTTACAGTTAAACATTCAAAGATCTCAAATGAGCATAGTTGTACTTATATCTTCTGTTGATATAATAAACACACATAGGTGAGGAGATATCTTTCCATGACTGAATAAACAGCATCTGCACAACTGCCATTGCTTTCACATAGTTCATTTCCATTGGTTGTATAATTTACTTCAATGGGGAAGACCAGAGAGGTTCCAAATCACGACACTTTAATTGTTAAATTTAAAAATTAAATTATCAGGTTCAGGCATATTTGATAGCATGGTGGCCACATTAAAATGCTACATTCTGAAAATATTATTTAAAAAATAAAGAAGTTTTTAAAAATATTCAATGAGAAAAATCATTACCAAAAAATTGCAAGAATAACAGTACAAAGAACATCTATATACCATTTATCCAAATTCATGCTTATTAACATTTTATCACATTGCTTTATCATTTACTTTTTCTCTATATATGTATATAATATTTTTGAACAATTTAATATTAAGACATTGTGGCTCTTTAGTCTTAAATTCTTCAGCGACTACTTCTTAAGATTAGGAATTCCTATATCCACAGTACAATTATCACTGTTATCAGTAGGACAGATTCTTATATAGCCCAGTGCAGTTCTCAAATATATGGCATATTTATCATCTTGAGTAAATTAAACATTGATATATTATTTTATTGACTTTACCACATATATTCTTATTTGACATTTGGTTCAACAATGACTTATTTGAAACTTTTTTCCCTTTGCAATCTATGATCTAATGTAGGAACAGGAATCATATTTGGTTATATATTTATTTTATTTTAATCCATAATGTCTTCAGTTTCCCTCTATTTTTTATTATGTTGGCATTAAATATGTAGTCCTTTTAAAAATTAATAGAATGTTTCTCAATTGGGGTTTGTCTGATGTTTCCTCTCTAATATCTTCAAATATACATTCCAGGCCAGAACACTACATAAATAATGTTATGTCTTTTTCTGAGTATCTCAGCTGAGGTGCATATGATTTATGTGTCCCTCACTGGTGATCTATTTTGATCACCAGTCAGGTTATTGTTAAGCTTCTCTTTAGTATAATTGCTATTTTTTTCTCTAGTAAATTGCAAGCCATCTGTGGTATACACTTAAGGCCCTGCAAATATCGAGGTGGGAGGGGGTTCAGGATTGGGAACACGTGTACACCTGTGGCAGATTCATGCTAATCTGTAGAAAAACCAATACAATACTATAAAGTAATAAATAAATAAATAAATTTCCCTTATATTTATGATGTACATGTTTACATATANAAAAACAACAGAATGATCTCTGTTCATTTCCAAGGCAACCCATTCAATATCACAGTAATCCAAGTCTATGCCCCAACCAGTAATGCTGAAGAAGCTGAACTTGAATGGTTCTATGAAGACCTCCAAGACCTTTTAGAACTAACACTCAAAAAAGATGTCCTTTTCATTTTAGGGGACTGGAATGCAAAAGTAGGAAGTCAAGAAACACCTGGGAGTAAGAAACAAATGTGGCTTTGGAACACAGAATGAAGCAGGGCAAAGGCTAATAGAGTTTCACCAAAAAACACTAAGGTCATAGCAAACACCCACTTCCAACAACACAAGAGAAGACTCTACACATGGACATCACTGGATGGTTCACATTGAAATCAGATTGATTATATTTTTGCAGCCAAGATGGAGAAGCTCTATACAGTCAACAAAAACAAGACCAGTAGCTGATTGTGGCTCAGATCATGAACTCCTCATTGCCAAATTCAGATGTCAATTGATGAAAGTGGGGAAAACTACTAGACCATTCAGGTATGACCTAAATCAAATCCCTTATGATTATACNGACCAGTAGCTGATTGTGGCTCAGATCATGAACTCCTCATTGCCAAATTCAGATGTCAATTGATGAAAGTGGGGAAAACTACTAGACCATTCAGGTATGACCTAAATCAAATCCCTTATGATTATACAGTGAGAAATAGATTTAGGGGCCTAGATCTGATAGATAGAGTGCCTGATGAACTATGGAATGAGGTTTGTGACATTGTACAGGAGACAGGGATGAACCATCCCTATGGAAAAGAAGTGCAAAAAAGCAAAATGTCTGTCTGCAGAAGCCTTACAAATAGCTATGAAAAGAATAAAGGTGAAAAGCAAAGGAAAAAGGAAAGATGTAAGCATCTGAATGCAGAGTTGCAACGAAAAGCAAGGAGAGATAGGAAAGCCTTCTGCAGCAATCAATGCAAAAAAATAAAGGAAAACAACAGAATGGGAAAGACTAAGTTTCTTGAGATCTCTTCAAGAAAATTAGAGATACCAAGGTAATATTTCATGCAAAGATGGACTCAATAAAAGACAGAAATGGTAGCGAACTAACAGAAGCAGAAGATATTAAGAAAAGGTGGCAAGAATACACAGAAGAACTGTACAAAAAAGACCTTCACGATCAAGATAATCATGATGGTGTGATCACTCACCTAGAGCCAGACATCCTGGAATGTTTGGTTGAGTGGGCTTTAGAAAGCATCACTACAAACAAAGCTAGTGGAGGTGATGGAATTCCAGTTGAGCTATTTCAAATCCTGAAAGATGATGCTGTCAAAGTGCTGCACTCAATATGCCAGCAAATTTGGAAAACTCAGCAGTGGCCACAGGACTGGAAAAGGTCAGTTTTCGTTCCAATTCCAAAGAAAGGCAATGCCAAAGAATGCTCAAAATACCGCACAATGGCACTCATCTCACACACTAGTAATGGAATGCTCAAAATTCTCCAAGTCAGGCTTCAGCAGTACATGAACCATGAACTCCCTGATGTCCAAGCTGGTTTTAGAAAAGGCAGAGGGACCAGAGATCAAACTGCCAACATCCTCTGGATCATGGAAAAAGCAAGAAAGCTCCAGAAAAACGTCTATTTCTGCTTTCTTGACTATGCGAAAGCCTTTGACTGTGTGGATCACAATAAACTGTGGAAAATTCCGAGAGAGATGGGAATACCAGACCATCTGACCTGCCTCTTGAGAAACCTATATGCAGGTCAGGAAGCAACAGTTATAACTGGACATGGAACAATAGACTGGTTTCAAATAGGAAAAGGAGTACGTCAAGGCTGTATATTGTCACCCTGCTTATTTAACTTCTATGCAGAGTACATCATGAGAAACGCTGGACTGGAAGAAACACAAGCTGGAATCAAGAGTTCCAAGAGAACTATCAATAACCTCAGATATGCAGATGACACCATCCTTATGGCAGAAAGTGAAGAAAAACTAAAAAGCCTCTCTATGAAAGTGAAAGAGGAGCTTGAAAATGTTGACTTAAAACTCAACATTCAGAAAACAAAAATCATGGCATCCGGTCCCATCACTTCATGGGAAATAGATGGGGAAACAGTGGAAACAATGTCACACTTTATTTTGGAGGCTCCAAAATCACTGCAGATGGTGACTGCAGCCATAATGAAAAGACGAGTACTCCATGGAAGGAAAATTATGACCAACCTAGATAGCATATTCAAAAGCAGAGACATTACTTTGCCAACAAATGTTCGTCTGTGGTTTTTCCAGTAGTCATGTATGGATGTGAGAGTTGGACTGTGAAGAAAACTGAGCACTGAAGAATTGATGCTTTTGAACTGTGGTGTTGGAGAAGACTCTTGAGAGTCCCTTGGACTACAAGGAGATCCAACCAGTCCATTCTAAAGGAGATCAATCCTGGGTGTTCTTTGGAATGACTGATGCTGAAGCTGAAACTCCAGTACTTTGGCCACCTCAAGTGAAAGGTTGACTCATTGGAAAAGACTCTGATGCTGGGAGGGATTGGGGGCAGGAGGAGAAGGGGACGACAGAGGATGAAACGGCTGGATGGCATCACGGACTCGATGGACATGAGTTTGAGTGAACTCCGGGAGTTGGTGATGGACAGGGAGGACCAGCGTACTGCAGTTCATGGGGTCACAAAGAGTTGGACATGACTGAGGGACTTAACTGAATAAACGCTGTGTCTGAAGTCCTCCAACAAGGCAGTGTTTCAGAGTTATCTTCATTACATTGCCAAGATTTTATCTGCTCTTCCTCCCCACTCCCAACTTCAAAGGATTATGCATATTAGATATAGATATGTATATATATACACACATATATATTTATAGGTAGTTGACAGTGAATAAAATAGCGAGGAATGGATGACTGATTGCTGAAAGAACAAAGAAATAATTGAATAAATTGCATCCTGGACTAAGTTTTTGAAACTGCTTTACAGTTCAGAAGTATGCACCTAATAGCTAAAAGAACCAGGTGTGCATTCTCTGAAAACATACTGCTTCAGCAGAAATTGCAGCTTAGTCATCAATTTACCTCACCTCTTTCTGGGTCTCAGAAATTGTATCTACTTCCTGAGTTTGTAAGATCTAAACCCATTTATTTAAAATAAATTAAAATAGAGCACCTCAAGGTAGGCTGAGACTAAAGTTTTCTACATGCAATATCTCAAAAATAGCAGAGTTAAAGATTAAGAACATAGATGGGATATTTGAACTCAAGCTCTACCACTTACTTATTCTGTGACCTTTCATTTAACTTTTCTATCCATCAACACCTTCATTTGTAAAATGGATGCAAAAAGAGTTCTTACCTCATCAGTTTGCAAGAAGAATTAGGTGAATTAACATTTACTAACTGAATTAATTCATATGAATTAAATGAGTTAATTTATTATACTGTGTAGTTGTATTTGTTAACATTTAGAATTATTTGACTCATAGTGTTATATATCTAATTTAATTTTTTAATCAATAGGTAAGCAAACTGAGAGAGTAATATTGACATATATACTTTCAGTTGATTCGCTCAGTCATGTCCAACTCTTTGCGACCCCATGAATCGCAGCACGCCAGGCCTCCCTGTCCATCACCAGCTCCCAGAGTTCACTAAGACTCACGGCAATCAAGTGAGTGATGCCATCCATCTCTCTCATCCTCTGTCTTCCCCTTCTCCTCCTGCCCCCAATCCCTCCCAGCATCAGAGTCTTTTCCAATGAGTCAACTCTTCGCATCAGGTGACCAAAATACTGGAGTTTCAGCTTTAGTATCATTCCTTCCAAAGATCACCCACGGCTGATCTTTAGAAAGGACAGGTTGGATCTCCTTGCAGTCCAAGGGACTCTCAAGAGTCTTCTCCAAAACCTCAGTTCAAAAGTATCAATTCTTCAGTGCTCAGCTTTCTTGACAGTCCAACTCTCACATTCATACATGACCAATGGAAAAACCATAGCCTTGACTAGACAGACCTTAGTCGGCAAAGTAATGTATCTGCTTTTGAATATACTGTCTAGGTTGATCATAATTTTTCTTCCAAGGAGTAAGAGTCTTTTAATTTCATGGCTAAAATCACCATATGCAGTGATTTGGAGACCCAAAAAATAAAGTCTGTCTGACACTTTCCACTGTTTCCCCATCTATTTCCCATGTAGTGAAGGGACCAGATGCCAAGATCTTCGTTTTCTGGATGTTGAGCTTTAAGCCAACTTTTTCACTCTCCTCTTTCACTTTCATCAAGAGGCTTTTTGGCTCCTCTTCACTTTCTGCCATAAGGGTGGTGTCATCTGCATATCTGAGGTTATTGATATTTCTCCTGGCAATCTTGATTTCAGCTTGTGTTTCTTCCAGTCCAGTGTTTCTCATGATGTACTCTACATATAAATTAAATAAGCAAGGTGACAATATACAGCTTTGACGTACTCCTTTCCCTATTTGGAACCAGTCTGTTGTTCCATATCCAGTTCTAACTGTTGCTTCCTGATCTGCATACAGCTTTCTCAAGAGGCAGGTTAGGTAGTCTGGTATTCCCACCTCTTTCAAAATTTTCCACAGTTTATTCTGATCCACACAATCAAAGGCCTTGGCAGAAACAGACGTTTTTCTGGAACTCTCTTGCTTTTTCCATGATCTAGCAGATGTTGGAAATTTGATTTCTGGTTCCTCTGTCTTTTCCAAAACCAGGTTGAACATCTGGAAGTTCATGGTTCATGTATTGCTGAAGCCTGGTTTGGAGAATTTTGAGCATTCCTTTACTAGTGTGTGAGATGAGTGCAATTGTGTGGTAGTTTGAGCATTCTTTGGCATTGCCTTTCTTTGGGATTGGAATGAAACTGACCTTTTCCAGTCCTGTGGCCGCTGCTGAGTTTTCCAAATTTGCTAGCATACTGAGTGCAGCACTTTGACAGCATCATCTTTCAGGATTTGAAATAGCTCAACTGGAATTCCATCACCTCCACTAGCTTTGTTTGTAGTGATGCTTTCTAAGGCCCACTTGACTTCACATTCGAGGATGTCTGGCTCTAGATGAGTGGTCATACCATCATGATTATCCGGGTCATGAAGATCTTTTTTGTACAGTTCTTCTGTGTATTCTTGCCACCTCTTCTCAATATCTTCTGCTTCTGTCAGGTCCAGACCATTTCTGTCCTTATTGAGCCCATCTTTGCATGAAATGTTCCCGTGATATCTCTAATTTTCTTGAAGCGATCTCTAGTCTTTCTCATTCTGTTCTTTTCCTCTATTTCTTTGCATTGATCATTGAAGAAGACTTTCTTGTCTCTTCTTGCTATTCTCTGGAACTCTACATTCAGATGCTGATATCTTTGCTTCTCTAGCTTGTTTTTCACCTCTCTTCTTTTCACAGCTATATGTAAGACCTCCCCAGACAGCCATTTTGCTTTTTTATATTTCTTTTCCGTGGGGATGGTCTTGATCCCTGTTTCCTATACAACGTCAGGAATCTCATTCCATAGTTCACCAGGCATTCTATCAGATCTAGTCCCTTAAATCTATTTCTTACTTCCACTGTATAATCATAAGGGATTTGATTTAAGTCATACCTGAATGGTCTAGTAGTTTTCCCTACTTTCTTCAATTGACATCTGAATTTGGCAATAAGGAGTTCATGATCTGAGCCACAATCAGCTCCTGGTCTTGTTTTTGTTGACTGTATAGAGCTTCTCCATCCTTGCCTGCAAAGAATATAATCAATCTGATTTCAGTGTCAACCATCTGGTGAAGTCCATGTGTAGAGTTTTCTCTTGTGTTGTTGGAAGAGAGTGTTTGCTATTACCAGTGCATTTTCTTGGCCAAACTCTATTAGTCTTTGCCCTGCTTCATTCTGCATTCCAAAGCCAAATTTGCCTGTTACTCCAGGTGTTTCTTGACTTCCTACTTTTGCATTCCAGGCCCCTATAATGAAAAGGACATCTTTTGGGGGTATTATTTCTAAAAGGTCTTGGAGATCTTCATAGAACCGTTCAGCTTCAGCTTCTTCAGCGTTACTGGTTGGGGCATAGACTTGGATTACTGTGATATTGAATGGGTTGCCTTGGAAATGAACAGAGATCATTCTGTTGTTTTTGAGATTGCATCCAAGTCCTGCATTCAGACCCTTTCATTGACCATGATGGCTACTCCATTTCTTCTGAAGGATTCCTGCCTGCAGTAGTAGATATCATGGTTGTCTGAGTTAAATTCACCCATTCCAGTCCATTTTAGTTTGCTGATTCCTAGAGTGTCGATGTTTACTCTTGCCATCTCTTGTTTGATTACTTCCAATTTGCCTTGATTCATGGACCTGACATTCCAAGTTCCTATGGAATATTGCTCTTTATAGCATCAGACCTTGCTTCTATCATCAGTCACATCCACAGCTGGGTATTGTTTTTGCTTTGGCTCCATCCATTCACTCTTTTTGGAGTTATTTTTCCACTGATCTGCAGTAGCGTGTTGACACCTACCAACCTGTGGAGTTCCTCTTTCAGTATCCTATCATTTTGCCTTTTCATACTGTTCATGGGGTTCTCAAGGCAATGTGTCTGCCCTCTGAGGCCCTTTTGCAACACCTACCATCTTACTTGGGTTTCTCTTACCTTGTGCATGGGATATCTCTTCACGGCTGCTCCAGCAAAGTGCAGCCGCTGCTCCTTACCTTGGACAAGGGAGATCTCCTCACCGCCACCCTTCCTGACCTTCAACGTGGGATAGCTCCTCTAGGTCCTCCTGGGCTCGTGCAACCACCACTCCTTGGACCATATATATACTCTACCATGTGTAAAATAGATAGATAGATAGTAAAAAGCTGCTATTTAATTCAGGGAACTCTGCACAGTTGTACAGAAGAAACTAACAACATTTTAAGACAATTATCCTCCACTTCAAAAATAAATAAATGAAAATAGTATATAAAAACATGCAAGCCTTCATGTCAACTACAGATTTTTATAGTTATTGTAGCTCCTGTTTTTCAAGTCTCTATGTCTTTTTGACTTGACAGTAAGGCATATGAAAGAATATTGGGTTTTCTTCTTACAATTCCTATACAGTTCAGTTCAGTTCAGTCAGTCGTGTCCGACTCTTTGCAACCTCATGAGTCACAGCACGCCAGGCCTCCCTGTCCATCACCAATTCCCAGAATTCACTCAGACTCACATCCATTGAGTCAGTGATGCCATCTAGCCATCTCGTCCTCTGTCGTCCCCTTCTCCTTCCCCCTATCCCTCCCAGCATCAGAGTCTTTTCCAATGAGTCAACTCTTCGCATCAGGTGGCCAAAGTACTGGAGTTTCAGCTTTAGCATCATTCCTTCCAAATTCCTATTCAGTTCAGTTCAGTTCAGTCACTCGGTCATGTCCGACTCTTTGCAACCTCATGAAATGCAGCATGCCAAGCCTCCCTGTCCGTCACCATCTCCCGGAGTTCACTCAGACTCACGTTCATCGAGTCCATGATGCCGTCCAGCCATCTCATCCTTGGTCGTCCCCTTCTCCTGTCCCAATCCCTCCCAGCATCAAAGTCTTTTCCAATGAGTCAACTGTTCTCATGAGGTGGGCAAAGTACTGGAGTTTCAGCTTTAGCATCATTCCTTCCAAAGAACACCCAGGACCTATCTCCTTCAGAATGGACTGGTTGGATCTCCTTGCAGTCCAAGGGACTCTCAAGTGTCTTCTCCAACACCGCAGTTCAAAAGTATCATTCTTGGCGCTCAGCCTTCTTCACAGTCCAACTCTCACATCCATACATGACCACAGGAAAAACCATAGCCTTGACTAGACGGACCTTAGTTGGCAAAGTAATGTCTCTGCTTTTGAATATACTATCTAGGTTGGTAATAACTTTTCTTCCAAGGAGTAAGCTTCTAATTTCATGGCTGCAGTCACCATCTGCAGTGATTTTGGAGCCCAAATATACAAAGTCTGAAGGTTATCTCAATTTCTCAAATCTTCAATTGAAGATATATGTCAATAGAAGATAAATGCTTGTTAGTCATCTAAAAGTTTTTAACCGATCGTTGATAGGCACCTCAGTGACATAACTTTTTTATGACACACTAATCAGTCACTCCAGCCTCTCCTAGCTTTGAAAAATTCTGTTTTATTCTGGGAGATTTGACAGTTTCTTTTGTCTTTAAATTACTTGGCTTGTGACAGGTAAGCTTCTGTACACGGTGCAATTCTACATTTTAATGCTGCATCATAATGCAATCTTTTAAAAAATATTTTTAGCAGGATTATAAACCCAAAATTCACTTAAAATTCAATTGCCCGTGGAGTTATTAATGTAGGTATCTCTACTGAAGTGAAAACAAAAGGAACATCTATTAAAAAAAAACCCTGAGTTGTCACAAGCAAAGGCAATAAAAACTTCCTTCTTTTCTCTATGGCCAGCAAGTTTCTTTTAATATTTAAAAGTTTCATCTCAATTTCAGAAAGAAGGAAAAGAAAAATTTTCAATTTGAAAGAGAGGAAAGAACAAATTATTGAATGTTTAACACAGATTCTGTGCTACTTATTTTATGTATGTTATCTCTATTTTTCATAAAAGGAAATATTGTTATTGATATTGTTCTCTTTATCCAAATGAAAAGGTATAATCTCAACAAAAATTAACTAGCCCAAAGTCACACAGTGGCACACTCACATATACCTAAAATTTGTTAGAAGTGGAAATTGAAACCTGATGTGTTAAAACACAAAATTCATGCTTATTTCAGTATATTAGCTTGTCTATTAAAGTAATATGTGCTATTATATAGTGATTAATTTATTAAATAAAACCTAGTTTTCCATTAACACAACTTATTGAACTTTAGTGCTTTAGTGAACTAAACATAAATATTCCTTTCATCCCTTCTTTCGATCCATGTTTCTTGAATTCCTATGAATATCATTTATTTTTGATTTATTATATATATTGCTATACCTTGGTTGCTCATAATTTGGGCTATTTTTGTTGACCTCTACAATAATAAAAATAAAATTCTTGCATAAAATATTGTTACCCTATTTTTAAAAATATTTTATCTTTCTATTTTATAAAGTATCCTTATTTATTATTATTCTATTTTTTGTGTGAAAATTGTTATAGTTTTTACTATATTACCATATTTTATTGACCCCCCAAATTATCCTAAGCAATCATCAAAGATTATATCTATGTGGAAAGTAAATTTAGTCTTACTTGATCTGCTATGACCATAACTTAAACATATCTACAAAGTTATTCTTTTCTTATTTGACTTTGCTATTTTTTTTATCTCAATCGCTTCACCTTTAGTTTCTCAATCTATAATTTAATTAATTGAGCTTTCAGTCAGTAAAAATTGTCAAATTTTGCTCTTTAAACTTCATATTTTATATTTTTTCTTGAGAATTTTTTCATTTGATATTTTTTGACTCTAATCATGTATGACCTTTGAAAATAAGACTTTTTTCTTGTAATTATACTGACCTCAATTTATTTGTTTTCTGTTACCACCAGAATTTTCTAATCTTCCACATACTCTGTATAATTAATAAATTTTACCATCTCTGGAGCATTTTTAAACAGCACACATCACAATTACATCACATTACATCAAGTTAATACATATGTGTATATATATCTTGACTTTACTGCCCTATTTCTTTTTTTATGTTTCTCAACTAGGCTATTTACCTGTAAAGTCAAACATACTTAATTCTGTTCTTTACATGTTTCATATGTTACCTTACAATTATTGGCATCTTTCTTATTTCAACAGAGCTAAAATTTTCAACACGGAAAGACTCCAAATTCTCAATTTTCACTTTCACTTCATCTTTGCAGACTCTATATGTTAACAATGAAAGATTTGAGCAATTTTATTCCTTCATTAATTTCTGTGATTATAAAACTGCAAGCCAAAACACATAATTTGAACATCTATACTGTGTGAACCTAGCATCTTTTGAAATACTAATTTAATTAATACACACCAGTTTTCAACAATGTTCCAAACCCTGTATTGAGCACTGAGCATAATAAGAATACCAACCACTACTCAAAGCACTTCTTGTTTATTAGTTCATGTTAATGCCCTCTCTAGTCTCTAGCCTTTCTCGTCAAAAAAATTAGAGATACCAAGGGAACATTTCAAGTAAAGATGGACTCGATAAAGAATGGTATGGACCTAACAGAAGCAGATGATATTAAGAAGAGGTGGCAAGAATACACAGAAGAATTGTACAAAAAAGATCTTCATGATCCGGATAATCACGATGATGTGATCACTCATCCAGAGCCAGACATCCTGGAATGTGAAGTCAAATGGGCCTTAGAAAGCGTCACTATGAACACAGCTAGTGGAGGTGACGGCATTCCAGTTGAGCTATTTCAAATCCTGAAAGATGATGCTGTCAAAGTGCTGCCCTCAATATGGCAGCAAGTTTGGAAAACTCAGCAGTGGCCACAGGACTGGAAAAGGTCAGTTTCATTCCACTCCCAAAGAAAGGCAATGCCAAAGAATGCTCAAAATACTGCACAGTTGCACTCATCTCACACGCTAGTAAAGGAAAGCTCAAAATTCTCCAAGCCAGGCTTCAACAATACATGAACTGTGAACTCCCTGATGTTCAAGCTGGTTTTAGAAAAGGCAGAGAAACCAGAGATCAAATTGCCAACATCCACTGTATCATGAAAAAAGCAAGAGAGTTCCAGAAGAAAACATCTGTTTCTGCTTTCTTGACTATGCGAAAGCCTTTGACTGTGTGGATCACAATAAAGTGTGGAAAATTCCGGAGAGATGGGAATACCAGACCACCTAACCTGCCTCTTGAGAAACCTATATGCAGGTCAGGAAGCAACAATTAGAACAGAACCCGGAACAACAGACTGGTTCCAGATAGAAAAAGGAGTATGTCAAGGCTGCATGTTGTCACCCTGCTTATTTAACTTATATGCAGAGTACATCATGAGAAATGCTGGGCTGGAAGAAGAACAGCTGGAATCAAGATTTCTGGGAGAAATATCAATCACCTCAGATATGCAGATGACACCACCCTTATGGCAGAAAGTGAAGCGAACTAAAAAGCCTCTTGATGAAAGTGAAAGAGGAGAGTGAAAATGTTGGCTTAAAGCTCAACATTCAGAAAATGAAGATTATGGTTTCAGGTCCCATCACTTCATGGCAAAATAGATGGGGAAACAGTGGAAACAGTGTCAGACTTTATATTTCTGGGCTCCAAAATCACTGCAGATGGTGACTGCAGCCATAAAATTAAAAGATGCTTACTCCTTGGAAGGAAAGTTATGACCAAACTAGACAGTGTATTCAAAAGCAGAGACATTACTTTACCAACAAAGGTCCGTCTAGTCAAGGCTATGGTTTTTCCAGTGGTCATGTGGATTTGAGAGTTGGACTATAAAGAAGGCTGAATGCAGAATTGATGCTTTTGAACTGTGGTGTTGGAGAAGACTTCTGAGAGTCCCTTGGACTGCAAGGAGATCCAACCAGTCCATCCTAAAGGAGATCCGTCCTGGGTGTTCATTGGAAGGACTGATGTTGAAGCTGAAACTCGAATACTATGGCCACCTGATGCAAAGAGCTGACTCATTTGAAAAAACCATGATGTTGGGAAAGATTGAAGGCAGGAGGAGAAGGGGACAACAGAGAATGAGATGGTTAGATGACATCATGAATTTGGGTAAACTCCAGAAGTTGGTGATATACAGGGAGGCCTGGTATGCTGTTGTTCATGGGGTCGCAAAGAGTAGGACACTACTGAGTGACTTAACTGATATGAACTGATGTTGAGTATTCATATCCTACAAATAGAACAATCTATTCTTAAAAACCTTTGATTCTATTAAAGAATACTAAGACAAAAATCTGGACAACAAAGTAGACAACATTGCATCATAGGGGGAAAAATGCACTCTTTTGTCCTGATGCTCATGAATTCTTGCTGATGAAATGGCTTTTTTGTTGTTGTTGCTCTGAAATCAGAGTTTATTAATTGAATAGTTTTCCTCTTCCCACCAGTTTTGATGTTATATATTATCATACTATCCTTTGAGAAGGGCATGGCAACCCACTCCAGTATTCTTGCTTGGAGAATCCCATGGACAGAGGAGCCTGGGGGGCTACAGTCCATGGGATCACAAAGAGTCAGACACAACTGAACGACTACACATAGCACAGCATTATATGCTATACTGCATACTCAAATTACAATATTCCACCTCTATGGAAGTTTCTGTTTTCTTTTTCCTTTAAGGAAAATGTATTTGAGTTGGTTTCAAAGTACACAGATCCAGATGACACCTCGACTTCCCTGTATCATCCAGAGTTACATTTTAAGCAACAGAGACCTCCTTTCTATAAAAGCCAAAAGGAATTAAATACTTCCAAAAATCATTTAAGAAATGGAAGGACAGCAGATGCTAGGAGGAGTTTCTAGAAATAACTCCTAGGACCACATCACAAAGGTCTGTCCAAGGAGCTGCTCTCAAGAAGAGTAGGGAGCTGAGGCTATGAGAAAGTAATCTCCAGCAAGTGCTTTCACAATCACACTATCTTAGCTGTTATCTGGAAATCAGGAAGCCACTATCAAGACTGTTTTCTGATAGAAGATATGGCCTTAACTAAAATGAAGTAATTGTCATAGCAATGTCTAGAGACATCTCTCCAGAGCAGTGTAGCTCCTGCTGAAATCTGTAATGGAAATCTGTGGTGTCACAGCCTCCTACATTATACAATACACAGTTTCAAACTTAATCTTTGCACAGGTGTATCTGTGTATCTGATTGGCATAAATTAAACCACATCCACAAATAGAACTATGGGAAAACCTTAGTGATAAAATGTAGATTTCAGCCTTTTAATATATAAAAAGTACAATAAAAAGTGATTAGAAAGATGTTGAGTCACTCTATGAAATCCACATTGGCCTATCTTTCTGGCAACATCAACATGTATTATTTTTACCATTAACTTTGAAGAATAGCAGTAAATTCTCTGCTTAGAACTCTGTTACTGTTCTTCCCATTTAAATCCAAAGTCATCAGAGAAGCTAACAAGTGACATTTGGGCTCTTCTTCCATTCTTGAACTAGCTTTCTTAGATAATTACTACCTCCACTGCTCCATGGAGAAGGCAATGGCAACCCACTCCAGTACTTTTGCCTGGGAAATCCCATGGATGGAGGAGCCTGGTAGGCTACAGTCCATGGGGTTGTGAAGAATCAGACATGACTGCGCTACTTCACTTTCACTTTTCATTTTCACGCACTGGAGAAGGAAATGGCAAGCCACTTCAGTATTCTTGCCTGAAGAATCCCAGGTAAGGGAGCCTGGTGGGCTGCCATCTATGGGGTCGCACAGAGTCAGACACGACTGACGTGACTTAGCAGCAGCAGCCACTGCTCCATACTTTCAAGTCAAGTCAACCCAGCAGTTCTTTAATATGCCACCTCAGGACTTTGCTGGTAATTCTGCCTGAAATGTCCTCTCCTGATATTTATGCAGATTCTTCTCTAATATTCTTCAGCATACGGTATTTCAAATATCACCCAGTCAGTGAGATCTTTCTTGAAGAGCTTCCTTAAACTTCATCCTCCTCAATCTCTCCCTTTGTAATTCCTAATTCTTCTTTTCTACCTTAGATTACACTCAGCACTATTCTGCTAAGTAACTTCAGTCATGTCCGACTCTGTGCGGCTCCATAGACTGAAGCCCACCAGGCTCCCCTGTCCCTGGGATTCTCCAGGCAAGAACACTGGAGTGGATTGCCATTTCCTTCTCCAATGAATGCAAGTGAAAAGTGAAAGTGAAGTCGCTCAGTCGTGTCCGACTCTTAGCAACCCCATGGACTGCAGCCCACCAGGCTCCCCCATCCATGGGATTTTCCAGGCAAGAGTACTGGAGTAGGGTGCCATTGCCTTCTCCATCTAGAAACTACACATATTATTTATTTATGGTGTTTACTGTTTTCTGTCAATATTAAGACGTAGAACAAAGTCATATTTCATTAACTATGATCCCACAGTGCCTAGAACTGTATCTAGCATAGAGTAAGTGATCTGTTAATAAAAGTTAATGAATTAGTGAATAGGTGAATAAGTAATATCTGCTCTCACATAATATGTCAACTATCCCTTGTACCAATAAAAATAAAATTATTTTCTTCTCCTTTGTGGTAATGTAGTATCTTGTGAGTCACCATTCTCTCCAAGAGTTGTTCTTATCTCCTCTACTTCAGTCACAATTTTATCTTCATATATTTTGAGTAACAAACTAAATAATAAACTTCAGTTCAGTCACTCAGTCGTGTCCAAATCTCTGTGACCCCATGAATCGCAGCATGCCAGACCTCCCTGTCCATCACAAACTCCCGGAGTTCACTCAGACTCCTGTGCATTGAGTTGGTGATGCCATAGAGCCATCTCATCCTCTATCGTCCCCTTCTCCCCCTGCCCCCAATCCTTCCCAGCAACAGGGTCTTTTCCAATGAGTCAACCCTTCAATGAGAAGGCCAAAGTGTTAGAGCTTCAGCTTCATCATCAGTCCTTTCAATGAACACCCAGGACTGATCTTCTTTAGAATGGACTGGTTGGATCTCCTTGCAGTCCAAGGGACTCTCAAGAGACTTTTCCAATACCACAGTTCAAAAGCATCAATCCTTCCACACTCAGCTTTCTTCACAGTCCAACTCTCATATCCATACATGACCACTGGAAAAACCATAGCCTTGACTAGACGGACCTNGGAAGGAAAGCTATGATCAACGTATATAACAGATTCAAAAGCAGAAGGTCCGTCTAGTCAACGCTATGGTTTTTCCTGTGGTCATATATGGATGTGAGAGTTGGACTGTGAAGAAGGCTGAGCACCGAAGAACTGATGATTTTGAACTGTGGTGTTGGAGAAGACTCTTGAGAGTCCCTCTTCAGAGTCCCTTGGACTGCAAGGAGATCCAACCAGTCCATGTCAAAGGAGATCAGTCCTGGGTCTTCATTGGAAGGACTGATGCTGAAGCTGAAACTCCAATTCTTTGGCCACTTCATGAGAAGAGTTGACTTATCAGAACAGACCCTGATGCTGGGAAGGATTGGGGGCAGGAGGAGAAGGGGACGACAGAGGATGAGATGGCTGGATGGCATCACTGACTCAATGGACATGAGTTTGAGTGAACTCCGGAGTTGGTGATTGACAGGGACGCCTGCCGTGCTGTGATTCATGGGGTCACAAAGAGTCAGACACAACTGAGTAACTGAACTGAACTGAATAATTAGTGATGATGCTGTGTAAGTGCTGCACTCAATATGCCAGCAAATTTGTAAAATGTAGCAGTGACCACAGGACTGGAAAAGGTCAGTTTTCATTCCAATCCCAAAGAAAGGCAGTGCTAAGTAATTCACAAGCGACTGCACAATTGTACTCATCTCATATCCTAGCAAAGTAATGTTCAATATTCTCCAAGCCAGTCTTCAATGATATGTAAATTGTGAACTTGCAGATGTTTGAGTTGGATTTAGAAAAGGCAAAGGAACCAGAGATCAAATTGCCAACATCCGCTGGATCATCAAAAAAGTATGAGAGTTCCAGAAAAACATCTATTTCTTCTTTATTGACTATGCCAAAGCCTTTTACTCTTTGGATCACAATGAAATGGAAAATTCTTCAAGAGATGGGAATACCAGACCACCTGATCTGCCTCCTCAGAAATCTGTATGCAGATCAGGAAGCAACAGTTAGAACTGGACATGGAAAAACAGACTGGTTCCAAATCGGGAAAGAAGTATGTCAAAGCTGTAAACTGTCACTTTGCTTATATAAATTATATGCAGAATACATCATGAGAAATGCTGGACTGGTTGAAGCACAAGGTGTAATCAAGATTTATGGGAGAAATATCAATAACCTCAGATACGCAGATACCTCTGCCACACTTATGGCAGAAAGTGAAGAAGAACTAAACAGCCTCTTGATGAAAGTGAAAAAGGAGAGTGAAAAAGTTGGCTTAAGCTGGACAGACTGGGGAGCAGATACACTTGCACCTCGCTTTGCCAGTGTGGATGGGGCCCCCCTCAGGGACCTGTGTATCGGTAAGAGCTGGCCTCAGGACCCTTCCGCAGTTCAGAGGGCCTCAGATGGGAGGCAGACAGGCTACCCATCCCTGCCCCCTGCCGACATTGCGAAAATAAAGCAAGCTGTCTTTGAGGGTGGAAAGAAAAAGAAAAAGAAAAAGTTGGCTTAAAGCTCAACATTCAGAAAACTAAGATCATGCATCTGGTCCCGTCACTTCATGGCAAATAGATGGGGAAACAATGGAAACAGTGAAATACTTTATTTTTCTGGGCTCCAAAATCACTGCAGATAGTGACTGCAGCCATGAAATTAAGATACTTACTCCTTGGAAGGAAAGTTATGACCAACCTAGACAGCATATTAAAAAGCAGAGATATTACTTTGTCAACAAAGGTCCATCTAGTTGAGGCTATGGTTTTTCCAGTAGTCATGTATAGCTGTGAGTTGGAGTATAAAGAAAGCTGAATGCTGAAGAACTGATGCTTTTGAACTGTGGTGTTGGACTCTTGAGAGTCCCTTGAACTGCGTGGAGATCCAACCAGCCCATTCTAAAGGAAATCAGTCCTGGGTGTTCATTGGAAGGACTGATGTTGAAGCTGAAACTCCAATACTTTGGCCACCTGATGTGAAGAGCTGACTCATATGAAAAGACCCTGATGTTGGGAAAGATTGAAAGCAGGAGGAAAAGGGGACGACAGAGGATGAGATGGTTGATGGCATCACCGACTCAATGGACCTGAGTTTGAGTAAACTCTGTGAGTAAACTCTGAGTAAACACATGTGTTTGAGTAAACTCTGAGAGTTGGTGATGGACAAGGAGGCTCAGCATGCTGCAGTCCGTGGGTCACAGAGTCGGACACGACCGAGAGACTGAATTGAACTTAACTGAATAATGAGTGTTGTTGAGCATCTTTTCATGTGTTTATCAGCTATCTGTATGATTATTTATTAGTTTCTTTTCTTTCTGGTTTAAGTTCATGTCACTGACTCAATTCTAGTGACTCAAGGCTGCAAAGGTACAATTTTCAGTCATATATGTTCTGAAAATTATAAAAACAAAAAAGCTTTACCCACACACACAAATGTTGCTCATGAAATGCACACAAGCTAAACAATTAGACTCGTTAAGTGGATTCATAGTAGGAATTGACTCTGTCTACATAATTTATACTTGTAGGTGGAAATCTGGATGATATTTTTTTCATTTGAAGGAAAACTGAGTTTAAGAAAACACAAAAACTGTTGTGTGTTTTCATAGTTACTGTTCAGATTTTTGGTTTAATTTTCTGTAGACATTAATGGATCTATTGTCTCTTGTTCTGTATTAATTTATGAAAGTGGATAGTTTTGAAACTGTCCAAATCCAGCGCAAAAATTAGTTAAAATATAAGAAATAATGATTTATCCATAAAATAGATGCCTTCAAATTCTTTTAGAAACACTGGCAGTGACAGCACAGAATGATCTAGAACCTTGTCAACATAATATCTCATGCTTTATAATAAAAGCATGATGACTTTTGATTGCATTTTTAATTTCTCATATATATTTTACTATATATTTCACTTGTATACCTTGTATAAACTGTCTTTACAGATTATAATCTAGTATTAAATGTCTTCAGCTCTGCAGAATGGAAATTAATTTAAGATGTGATCATATAAAGAATATGTCTACATTAAGGGGGGGAAAAGCTTCTAAAATTGAATGAGGAAGTCAGTTTCAACAAGAGAAGGAGGAAATATTAAGCAATAAAATTCAAAGTTCCAATCAAAATTTATGAAAAACGATGAATACCACCTGATTAAAAAAGAAATAAAATTAAAACACTGATGAAATATCATTTTATCTGTGTTTAAGTTGCCAGAGCTTCATATAATAATTACATCATGTATTGACGAGGTTAACTGGAAATTCTCATATATTGTTAGTGGAAATATAAATTGTAATTCAGTCCAAAAGTAAATATAAAAACTTCCTGGGGAGACATTTGGAAACACAAAATATCTTTAAGAGTGGCCATTTGACTAAATTTTGTTTTAAACAAAACCAAATATAGAACATTTGGTTTATAATTTCCTTTGAGTCAGTGCTGTGTTGATTGCCTAAAATTTGTTGCTATATGTACATTCCTTATGAAAATATTATTTATGAAAATATGAAGTAAAGAGAAACAAAATAACTGGTATTCCCCAACTACTCAATCATCTGATAATGTATTTATAGGGATATTTTGCAGATGAAACAAATGTAGCTAGTACGTATAAATGGCATTTACCTCCTGATTCATGTTTTTTTCATTATTCTATATGGAAATAATCCAAGATCTTAAGTTCATAATTTTATTAAAATAAGTATATGAATTAAGTGAGGTTTTAAAGACATTAAGTTGCTTCAGCTACTGAATTATTGATAAATTAATTCCTCTGCTCTCTAATGAATGCCAAAAATAATGACTGTTAAAGAAAGACAGCAATTTAAAGGTCTCAAAAATAAATCTGAAAAAGATATTTTCTTCAATATCAAGAAAAAATAATTTCTAATCACTTTATTTTTCAAAATACATATGAAACAATAAAATTATATTTCAAGTGCTTTTCCATTTTCTTTTATAAAAGTAATCATAGACTTTACAACAGCTTTGAGGTTTCATTGTTTCATAATTCATCTGAACCTGACAAATATGTTCACACATTTTAAAGAAGACATTGTAAAAGTACTGAACTATGTAACATCTTTTAAAGGTGGTTGCAAAACATTTGTTCTAAGTAATACAATTATATGTTGTCAAGTTTCACAAATGGCTGGTTACCATATACAAAAGCCAGAAACATGAATTTCAAAAGATTTTAAAATTTTTGTTCTATTTTACAGACTCAGAGAAATCTATCTGAACAATAGCTACATATTATATCACAAACTTCAGTTAAATAGCCACCACATCAACAATGACTGAAGGATACAAAAAATGTCAAATATACTGGATATAAATTATTCAAGGACATATATGAAATGAAGAAATTTCATGTCTTCTGCCAGCTTAGAATAACTGGCAAATTATCTTTGACTGCTCATTAGTGGAATCATTGTATTTACAATGTGAGAAATTTATTTTCTATATTGACTTTTTCATTCTTCAATGAATATCTCACTTCATGTGTTCCAAAATTTTTCTAGATTTTGCAGATGAACCCAATTATTTCTCTCAGTTGGAAAAGTCCAAAAAGTTAATGCAAATTTGAGTTGGACGTTTTGTTTATAAAAACTTTAAATGTAAACATCTTGTATTTTAGAGTTGGTCTACCTGCTTCTTTCTTATGCTGTGATAGAATTTATGAAGCTATTCACATTGGGGATTACTATGCTGCTATATGGAAAGCTTAAAGGGTCTTTTAAAAGAAAAAAAATAAAAATATATATAATAAAATTAGCAAAGTGATCTATATGGATACAAATAGAATAAGCCATACAATTTTCATGGGGAATGATTCTGTGACCAGTTTGTACATAGCCTTAGGTTGTTTTTCTAGGTTCACAAACTTTATTCTATAGCAAAGTCATAGTCAAATATAATTCTTTATGTATGTTTAGATTGGGAAAATAATAAAACAATTTTGAAACGATAACAAAAATGAAAATCCAATGCATTAACTTTTCAGCCTTGGGAATTATTTCTCTGAACAATTTTTGACTCATTTTTATACTGTGCACTGTTATCCCATACATTGCTTTTGAGGAAACAAAATTACGATCTCAAATAATTTAAATTCAGCATCCCATACAGTTAATAGATTCTGCATATAGCTGATGCAACTCATAACAAAATTTCTGAAGACAGTGGTCAATTTTTACCCTTTTATGACAAAATCAGGCATAGTTTGTTCTTTGGAGAGGGCATTTATGACCCAGTTGAGCTTAAAAGAAATCACTGTCAATTTGAGGTTAAAACATTTCCATGCAATTACTGTTTGCACATTTAGATCCATTGAATAGAAGTCAGTTCCAATGTTTCAGAATAAACAAAGTAAGATTAGTGTAATCAAGTCTTCTTATAAGAATGTATTTAAATCATTTCAAGCATGAAGAAGCCTATATTCTCCTTTATATCTGTTACTTATTTTTCAATCACTATTTCTAATATCCAAAATGTTTGCATTCAATAAATCCTTAAGTCCAACCTCAGCCCTTCATGTTTTCTTTTTAAGGTCATGATATCATGATACTATTATGCTATTAGGTCAAATCCTGGTTACCAATCTTCATGATGAACAAACTTGTAATAAAAACATGTTTTTGCCTTGATGAGAAAACACCTGAACTGAGAACAGGTTGCTGTGGCTCAAATGTACATCTTTTTGATTAATTGTTATTGACAGATGGCAAGTATTACCAATGCATCTTTTATTAAATTACTATTCACTTAACATATGATTGAGCTAATACAGGAAAAGTTTTTTAATGAAAAAGAGAATTTTTACCTAAGAAATTATCACTGAATAACATATTGGAAATGTTAGTGCTCTTTTGCATATAAAATATGCATTCACTATTTTCTTTTATATAATGGGTCTTAGTAGGTTCAGATGAATCATATCTTGAGCCACATCTTCTAGTAAGTATTAAAATGAGGTGTCATGGATTTTTTGAATAGTATTAGAGAATTTTCTTTCTCCTAAAAGTTAAATTACAAAAGTGGCTTTAATTTTACATTCAATGTCTTTATTTCCATAAGCTTTAACATCTGAGTTAATTGTCATTTAGTTAGATAGATTCTTAATTTAATTTACTTCACTTTCTATGCTTTTGTATCATTTCTTATTGGCAGCAATCAATTCCTAGCCTACAAATTATAAATGCTTAAATCAGTTAAAGAATATCAGAACAACCAGAGCTGCTTCAAGAACAGATTTGCTGGAGGATGATTTTCTTAAATCCTCATCAACTCTAGTATTCTTTCTTTTTTTGATTATCAGGTAATTAAATTATTTGGTCATGATTGCAACTAAGATGGCAAAAAAAAAAAATCATATGGAACTCCATTCCATGAAAATATTCTGAAAAAAATATCGAGTATTCTTTTTAAAGAGGTAAAGAAATAGCCATGCTTTCAATGTTAAGATTTTGTGTCCCTTTATTTGCAACAGTCTCTGGCTCTTTTGATGACTCATTCTGAAATAAGTTATATTTTGTTTCATGGATAGTAAAAGTTGAGAAAGAAGTGAAAGTTTGGCTTTTTCATTTTTGAAGCCATTAATTATTAAATGGGAGCCTTTAAGGGACTGACAGCTTTTTATTTCATCGTGCAAATTTTAAAATAGCAAACTTTACAGGAGAATAAGCACAAGTGTCAATTAAATATCACAATCAGATAGATTCAAATATATATATTTTGTATGTAATACCTGAGTCAGTATCAATCAGTTGTGAGCTCCCTGCAGTAACTAGAATGTGCATAAACTCTCAAAAATTGCATAAGATAGTGGGTGCTTGGTTCTGTGTTCTGTTCCTAGTTCCCTGCCATTAGTCCTGATGAGTTTTTAAAATGAATTGTTAATGTATTAACATCATAAGTTTTATAGGACTGGCCTGACAGAAAATTTAAATGGTCAATAAAAATGTTAAGAAACTGTGGTTTAAAAAAGCATCAACTGTTCAGAATTTTGCAAGAGATTGATTATATACTCCACAAACATCTGTGCTTTTTTGTACTCAATTTCCCCATTCCCCTGATTATTTAGTGTAAAATAAGCAAATGAATAAACAAAATAAAAATTAAAAAGAACATCAGTGTTGTTATGCTAACTAACCAACGCGTTTCTTTTTCTTAGATTTATGTTTGGCAAGTCCCTGGAATTAGGTATCCATTATATACCTAGACTACAACTTCATCATGCATCAATGCAGCTGTTAAACTGTGGTCTTTCATACAAATTAGTGGAGAATATCTGTANTCTTCAATATCAAGAAAAAATAATTTCTAATCACTTTATTTTTCAAAATACATATGAAACAATAAAATTATATTTCAAGTGCTTTTCCATTTTCTTTTATAAAAGTAATCATAGACTTTACAACAGCTTTGAGGTTTCATTGTTTCATAATTCATCTGAACCTGACAAATATGTTCACACATTTTAAAGAAGACATTGTAAAAGTACTGAACTATGTAACATCTTTTAAAGGTGGTTGCAAAACATTTGTTCTAAGTAATACAATTATATGTTGTCAAGTTTCACAAATGGCTGGTTACCATATACAAAAGCCAGAAACATGAATTTCAAAAGATTTTAAAATTTTTGTTCTATTTTACAGACTCAGAGAAATCTATCTGAACAATAGCTACATATTATATCACAAACTTCAGTTAAATAGCCACCACATCAACAATGACTGAAGGATACAAAAAATGTCAAATATACTGGATATAAATTATTCAAGGACATATATGAAATGAAGAAATTTCATGTCTTCTGCCAGCTTAGAATAACTGGCAAATTATCTTTGACTGCTCATTAGTGGAATCATTGTATTTACAATGTGAGAAATTTATTTTCTATATTGACTTTTTCATTCTTCAATGAATATCTCACTTCATGTGTTCCAAAATTTTTCTAGATTTTGCAGATGAACCCAATTATTTCTCTCAGTTGGAAAAGTCCAAAAAGTTAATGCAAATTTGAGTTGGACGTTTTGTTTATAAAAACTTTAAATGTAAACATCTTGTATTTTAGAGTTGGTCTACCTGCTTCTTTCTTATGCTGTGATAGAATTTATGAAGCTATTCACATTGGGGATTACTATGCTGCTATATGGAAAGCTTAAAGGGTCTTTTAAAAGAAAAAAAATAAAAATATATATAATAAAATTAGCAAAGTGATCTATATGGATACAAATAGAATAAGCCATACAATTTTCATGGGGAATGATTCTGTGACCAGTTTGTACATAGCCTTAGGTTGTTTTTCTAGGTTCACAAACTTTATTCTATAGCAAAGTCATAGTCAAATATAATTCTTTATGTATGTTTAGATTGGGAAAATAATAAAACAATTTTGAAACGATAACAAAAATGAAAATCCAATGCATTAACTTTTCAGCCTTGGGAATTATTTCTCTGAACAATTTTTGACTCATTTTTATACTGTGCACTGTTATCCCATACATTGCTTTTGAGGAAACAAAATTACGATCTCAAATAATTTAAATTCAGCATCCCATACAGTTAATAGATTCTGCATATAGCTGATGCAACTCATAACAAAATTTCTGAAGACAGTGGTCAATTTTTACCCTTTTATGACAAAATCAGGCATAGTTTGTTCTTTGGAGAGGGCATTTATGACCCAGTTGAGCTTAAAAGAAATCACTGTCAATTTGAGGTTAAAACATTTCCATGCAATTACTGTTTGCACATTTAGATCCATTGAATAGAAGTCAGTTCCAATGTTTCAGAATAAACAAAGTAAGATTAGTGTAATCAAGTCTTCTTATAAGAATGTATTTAAATCATTTCAAGCATGAAGAAGCCTATATTCTCCTTTATATCTTCTACTTATTTTTCAATCACTATTTCTAATATCCAAAATGTTTGCATTCAATAAATCCTTAAGTCCAACCTCAGCCCTTCATGTTTTCTTTTTAAGGTCATGATATCATGATACTATTATGCTATTAGGTCAAATCCTGGTTACCAATCTTCATGATGAACAAACTTGTAATAAAAACATGTTTTTGCCTTGATGAGAAAACACCTGAACTGAGAACAGGTTGCTGTGGCTCAAATGTACATCTTTTTGATTAATTGTTATTGACAGATGGCAAGTATTACCAATGCATCTTTTATTAAATTACTATTCACTTAACATATGATTGAGCTAATACAGGAAAAGTTTTTTAATGAAAAAGAGAATTTTTACCTAAGAAATTATCACTGAATAACATATTGGAAATGTTAGTGCTCTTTTGCATATAAAATATGCATTCACTATTTTCTTTTATATAATGGGTCTTAGTAGGTTCAGATGAATCATATCTTGAGCCACATCTTCTAGTAAGTATTAAAATGAGGTGTCATGGATTTTTTGAATAGTATTAGAGAATTTTCTTTCTCCTAAAAGTTAAATTACAAAAGTGGCTTTAATTTTACATTCAATGTCTTTATTTCCATAAGCTTTAACATCTGAGTTAATTGTCATTTAGTTAGATAGATTCTTAATTTAATTTACTTCACTTTCTATGCTTTTGTATCATTTCTTATTGGCAGCAATCAATTCCTAGCCTACAAATTATAAATGCTTAAATCAGTTAAAGAATATCAGAACAACCAGAGCTGCTTCAAGAACAGATTTGCTGGAGGATGATTTTCTTAAATCCTCATCAACTCTAGTATTCTTTCTTTTTTTGATTATCAGGTAATTAAATTATTTGGTCATGATTGCAACTAAGATGGCAAAAAAAAAAAATCATATGGAACTCCATTCCATGAAAATATTCTGAAAAAAATATCGAGTATTCTTTTTAAAGAGGTAAAGAAATAGCCATGCTTTCAATGTTAAGATTTTGTGTCCCTTTATTTGCAACAGTCTCTGGCTCTTTTGATGACTCATTCTGAAATAAGTTATATTTTGTTTCATGGATAGTAAAAGTTGAGAAAGAAGTGAAAGTTTGGCTTTTTCATTTTTGAAGCCATTAATTATTAAATGGGAGCCTTTAAGGGACTGACAGCTTTTTATTTCATCGTGCAAATTTTAAAATAGCAAACTTTACAGGAGAATAAGCACAAGTGTCAATTAAATATCACAATCAGATAGATTCAAATATATATTTTTTGTATGTAATACCTGAGTCAGTATCAATCAGTTGTGAGCTCCCTGCAGTAACTAGAATGTGCATAAACTCTCAAAAATTGCATAAGATAGTGGGTGCTTGGTTCTGTGTTCTGTTCCTAGTTCCCTGCCATTAGTCCTGATGAGTTTTTAAAATGAATTGTTAATGTATTAACATCATAAGTTTTATAGGACTGGCCTGACAGAAAATTTAAATGGTCAATAAAAATGTTAAGAAACTGTGGTTTAAAAAAGCATCAACTGTTCAGAATTTTGCAAGAGATTGATTATATACTCCACAAACATCTGTGCTTTTTTGTACTCAATTTCCCCATTCCCCTGATTATTTAGTGTAAAATAAGCAAATGAATAAACAAAATAAAAATTAAAAAGAACATCAGTGTTGTTATGCTAACTAACCAACGCGTTTCTTTTTCTTAGATTTATGTTTGGCAAGTCCCTGGAATTAGGTATCCATTATATACCTAGACTACAACTTCATCATGCATCAATGCAGCTGTTAAACTGTGGTCTTTCATACAAATTAGTGGAGAATATCTGTAACAGCAAACCTGACTTTAAATATTGAAATGAAAAAATTCCATCTTTAATCATAAGTAGAAAGAGGATAAATTATGTTTGTATGGATGTGTGACTGTGCAGAGTAGGATGTACTGTACTGAAAATCCTACAGTGGCTCAGACAGTGAAGACCTGGATTCAGTCTCTGGGTCAGGAAGTTTCCCTGGAGAAGGGAAAAGCAACCCACTCCAGTAATTTTGGCTGCAGAATTCCATGGACAGAGAAGCCTGGCGGGCTATAGTCAACAGGGTTGCCAAGAGTTGGACATGACTGAGCAACTAATACTTTCACATCATTTTAAATCATCCATTTAAAATCTGTTATGAATTTTCTCCCTTTAATCTCTCAAGGATTAGCAAATGGTCAGTCCTGATATGTTTATTCTAATCCCTAGGAAACAATAATTTTTTAAAAAATTATCTTAAACTTTTATTTTTTATTTATTATTTTTTTATCTTAAACTTTTAGTCTATGATAGCCATATTAAAGTCTCCTAGTTGGCTGGTTGTGGTTTTTACTGTAAACATTGACTATCTCTACATAGGAGGCAAAGAAAAGCATGAATAAAAATCCTTAAGTATGTTTTAGGTGAAAAAAATTATATGAAGGAAATATAGTTATTAATTAATTGTAAGTTGCAGCTATGCCTATAAACAATTGTCTCTGAACATGTTATTTTTATTGAGTCTTCTCATTTGACAATTTTATTTTCCAGTAAAACAAAGAATTATAAAATAGAAGTGTAAATTTATATTAAAAAATAAAATACTTATGGTAAAAAAAATAAAAAACAGAAATGTCACCTTCAGTCATATTGTCTATAGCAAGTGGTTCTTTTAGGCTTGGTACAGTTTCTTTAGTTTTAAATCAGAAAATGTTAGCCAGGAATACTTGTTTTCATTGAGATGCCACAAGTGGTTTTGAAAAATTTTAGGGAATTAGGTATAATTTTAAAATATTAATTTGCAAAATAGTTACATCTTAATTAATGGTAATACCATCATATGAGAGGTGCCAACATATAAAATCTCAAGACTTTGAAACCTAATTTTAATATTTAGAAATAAGAGATTTTACTCAAATCAAATTTTTGCAATTGCTGATAAAATTTTCTCATTCTGATGAATCCGTTTTTATAGCCTAACTGCAGATTTTCTTGCTTTTTCATTCTTTTTGGGGGGGAGCAGAGAAGATTGGGATTTAACCTTCTATCTTTGGATAAGGCTGAAACATGCACAATACACATCTCAAAAGTAAGGTTAGGGTCGTTCAATATAGATACCTTCTAACAGGGCCCAGAAACATGACAATAAAAAGTTGACATGATTTAAAGGAAAAGTTCTGCAAAAACATTTGCATTGTTTTTATGACTAGTGGCCTGATTCTTGATTCTTACAAGGGCAAAGCCTTTCACAAAAGACTATGGGTCTGTGCCTTAAGAATTATTTGGTTTTTTATTAGATGTTGATGTTGAATTATTTATAATTTTATAATTTGCTGAAAAATAAGTAATTTTTTTTCTTTAAGAAAATACCCATTTCTAAGATTAGATAAAAGATTAGCTTCTGTTTGAGTTTAAAAGTCACTATCACTATGTACAATCCAAATGGCAATAAGCACAGAGATTTATTGTAATTTTGATGTCAGTATGTCTATCAGGAATACAAGATCCATGTGATAACTTTATGTCACAAAATAAACATGTTGTAGTACTTGAGAACCTCATGAGTTCTAATTCTATTCATTTAGGAATACTAATGCTACATTTGAGAATATGAATGATAGAATTTTTAAAATATCAAACAGTGCTACAGATATTTGAACTAGTAACTTTAAGACAGTATAAAATAGTAGCCCAAATGGCTCAACCTCCATTTTCCATCTACTAAATATTCTTACATTTATACTAAGAGAGGATCTTCAAATTATAGTGCTTTCTCTATATCTTAAAGAATAAGCTTGAAAGAAAAAGTTTAGAGTTTAGCAAAAAACAAACTTCACCAAGAAAAGATTTTAATAAACAATAAATAAATTAATAAATCAAATTAATTTGATTATTTAATGCAGTGAGTAAAGCTCACATTTTCCATTACGGTTTATATAGAACCATATACACAACTGGAAATGAACATAGTTTTAACAAAGTCAAAACCATACATATATGACATGTGCTACCTTATACAATAGCAGCATTAACTATATTTAATTTTAGATAAGATTATTTTTATAAACGTATTATTTGCTTATTCATAGAATTTACAATTTATTAAAAACAGTTTTTCTGCTAATTGGCATATGACACAAATAATAAAATGCCTTATGTAAGTAAAGACCATTTGTATTCAAGTAAAATATATTAAGATGTTCAAAGTTAGTAAACAGACAATAAAGGCAAATAAAATTTATACAATATTTTGTTATCAGGATGTATTTCAAATGAAGAAATCAAATCTTCCACTTTTTTTTTTCTAATTTGGTGAGTACATGGTCCTGGGTCCTCATTATAATGGCATTATTTTGGAAGCATCATGGTGTGGAAGTTGGCTTGGGAGATGGACAGGATCCTTGACTATCAAAACTGGTCGCTCGGCCAGGTAACTGAAAGATAATAATTTTATAATGTGCAAAAAAAAAATAAAGTGGGTAATTGTTGTTACCTTTTAATAGTGAATATTCACACCCATGATATGCTAGTCTCTGAAGAAAAGATATACATAACTCCCCATGACCTTCATAACTCACCTTCTCAGGTGGCAGCAAGAAGGTTCAAGACACAAGAAACTGCATTCCATTTGCTCTAAGGCAGGAGGTGATTTTTATAGAAGCAATTAATGAGAAGGACTGAGTTTGGAAAATAGGAGCCACAAGGGATAAAGAATAATTTCTTCTAGTCCCTAAATATTATGTATATTTTAAAAGTTTAATTACAATAGGATAGACATATCCAGGTAGAAGTAGACAGATTTTCCAAATGATGTTTTAGTCTCTTTCTTACCAATTTATTCAGCTCTTGAGTAATTGTTCCCTTCTCATTTTAATCCCTGCTGTGGCAACAAAACACGTAATTCCACACACAGCACTTTCCCATAATTTAAAATCCAGCCAGTTCTTAGGTCTGTAGCCCCTATGTTCTGTTTGACCAGTGAATGCAGGTGCAGAAGTCAGAAAAAGTGAGCTATTTGCTGGAAAAAGTACCTCTGCATAATCTTTTCAGCCCTCTTGTCCTCTGCTAGTGAGCAACTAGAAAATTCTATCTGGGATCTTCTTCTGATGTTTATCTTTCCTATATAACCTACAATGACTGAAAAATTCTCCCATGTTTTCACACACAAATTCATGCCTATTTCATAGTTTTTCCTCATCATATAAATGTGTAACTGCTTATTGTTTTTCAGTTGCCCTAAACAACAAACAGTTATTTTTGACTCTTCACAACCCCATGGACTGCTGCATGCAACTTACTAGTCATAAGCAATTATAATATGCTTTGGATCATAAAACATCTGTCCTTTCATTTGTTAAAAGTTGTTGATCACATTATCTCACTTATCCCTACATCATTCCTATAAACTCTGTAAGAGTGTGTATTTCTCTTTTTTAAATATTTATTAATTTTTTGGCTGTGCTGGGTCTTCATTGTGGCATGCAAGATCTTTGGTTGTGGAATTAAGATGCTTAATTGCAACATGTAAAGCCTAGTTCCATGACCAGGGATCAAACCTGGGGCCCCTGCATTGGAAATGCAGAGTCTTAGTCACTGGACAATCAGGGAAGTCCCAGAGGTGTGTATCTCTATTTTCTAAATATAGAGAAATGTAGCTGCAGATAAAGCACATGGTTTGCCCAGGATTAGACAGTCAGAGGGACAAGACTTAGAATTCATGTCTAGTAGTAGACATGAATACTTCAGTGTAGTACTCTGCCCAGCAAACTCTGCTCTTATGTCTAGATTCTTAGACCTAATAATCACTTTTCAAACTAAGTAAAAACAAAAATGAGAATCAGGAAAAGAATAGTTAAGCAGCAGCATGTACTTCAGATAATACACGTTGTTGAAATGTAACAACCTTCTCAGGACTTATTGAGTTATAATTTAGAGGAAAGTGCTGTGTGAATGTGCATTTGCATAGCATGTTTGTCTTTTACGATTTACAATAAATGATGAAGTGAGTTATAGATTTGGAACATTAATGTAATAAAGCAGATAATTTATCTAACATGACATTTCACCTCCTATGTCAGAGCATGTACTGTTTATATAGTGTTCATGGAATTTTCCCCATAATGTCTTGAGTAACACTGTCAAAGTCATACTTTTGTGACCAAGCTGAGAATAGAATGAGAACTCAATGACATTTAGTAAATTATACCGCTCTGTCTCTCCTATTCAACCTATGCTTAGTGACAGAATAGGAAGCAGAATCTTATCCACGGGAGAGATGACAATGTATACGTCACTTACTATTACTGTGTGGTTATAATAAATTTTTGTATTGAATTGCATAAAGTCCACCTCTTATCAACTCACAATTAATTAGGTCATAGATAATTTATTTTGAGGTTCTTCAAGATATCCCAGTCTTTGGAAAATAAAATCACTTCACTAGCAACATTCAATGTATTGAGTAGACCAACAACTGCTTTCATGGCTAAAAATTCTGATAGAAACTGGTATTGATATCACTTCTAGTTAATATAACTATTAGTATTAGTTATGTTTAGAACAACATTGTGCTCTACTGTGTTAAGTACTTAATAGTCAGCAGTTCATCTACTTTTACTCTAAGTTTACTGCTAGTAAGTAGTAATAACAGAAGCTTAGGCTTATGTCTTGCCCAAGGTTCTCCAGTATGTGGTTACATAGCAGAGCCAGGTTTTCAACTTAGGCACACTGATGGCTTGGTAATTTTATTTTTTTATTTTTTATTTTTCCTTTTAATACTTTATTCTATTTTACAGTACTGTGTTGGTTTTGCCATACATTGACATGAATCATCCACAGGTATACACGATCTCCCCATGCCAAAGCCCCCTCCCAGCTCCCTCCCCACCCCACCTCCCCGGATCATCCCGTACACCAGCCCCAAGCATCCTGTATCCTGCAGGTAATTTTAAAAACAATCTGTGAGACTTTTTACTTCCTGAACAGAGCCAGTAACTATATACCTGCCCCCTTACATATTAAGTGACATCTTTATTTAGGGATTCTTGGGAAGTTTAGGTGAGGTGGCTCTTTTCACAAGAGAAGCAAAAAAATTCAGTTTCCAGGTAATAATGAATTTAATTGATTGCTCCACCACTTAATGACACAAATTTTCAGACTATGTAGAGAAAATAACAGATTTGCAGTTTTTATGGACTTACTCTAAAGGAATATCAAACTCAGAAAATTTAGTTATTTTTAAAAACCAACAAGACATACAGAGATTTGCATACTGGATAACAGGGTCTGTGGGACAAAAACAAGAGCAAAAAACTAATTTTTTTTAAGTGAATATGTAAAATGTTAGTGAAATGTTAGCAGATAAACAATATTTAAACAAGAGATAAAGAAGAGAGTAGATTCGAGAGAGATCCAGAGCTTACCTCCAGCAAGGGGTGCCAGTGTGTTATTGGTTTTCGATGATAGGTCAACATTTCATTCCAGTGGTCTCGCCCAAGACCCTCAGCGTCCAGTCCTGTTCTACACACTCCTATGACCTCATTGTGTCCTACCCTATGATTTGGAGAATATTTTACTTTCATTCCAATATTCAAACATAAGTTTCACACACCTTAACAGAATTTTAAGCACAATTAAAGCAGTAGATTTTATGATAGAAATGGCAATCCACTCCAGTACTGTTGCCTGGAAAATCCCATGGACAGAGGAGCCTGATAGGTTATAGTCCATGGGGTCGCAAAAAGAGTAGGACACGACTGAGGGACTTCACTAGATAATTTTACATATTAAACTACTTCAGGTCAAATGAAGAGTCTTAAGTAAGTTAAAACTTAACTAAACAAGATTGAGCTTCCAAGATGGTTCTAGTGGTAAAGAACCCAACTGCCAATGCAGGAGATATGAAATACGCAAGTTCGATTCCTAGGTCAGGGAGATCCCCTGGAATCGGTCATGGCAACCCACTTCAGTGTTCTTACCTAGAGAATCCCTTGGACAAAGGAACCTGGTGGGCTACAGTCAATAGGGTCACAAAGAGTAGCACACAACTGAAATGACTGAGCAGGATCAGCATTCAAAAAGGAATTTGTAAAAGGACTATACACAACTATTTTAGTGCTTTATTCTAATCTGTAAATTAAGCACATTTCACAATAATAGGAGTGTGAATGAGAAATGCCAGTTGGTCCTTACCTATAAGATGGGTTTCTTTCTTGGAAGTAGACCTATTAACTTTAAGTGATGTAACTCTAACCTCCTTTTCCCAAAGGGCTTAATGTTTTATAATGATGCATAAATTACTCACAAAGAGTTCAATATAAATGAGTTTGTATAAATGACCATAATTAATTGACTCTAAGTGATTTGTCAGTGAATGTTACCACTGGTATAATAATTAAACAGGGAAGGGCTACATTTTGAACCATGGCATTTAACTTACTGCATAGCATCAGAGCACAGTGAACATGCTTGTTTTCTATTCCTGCCTTATTTTCATAGCAATAAATCAAAATAATAATGATAGTTAATGTTTTTGAGAGCTTATTATGTGTGAGACACTTTTCTAAGTAATTTAAATCTACCGACTCACTTAATCTTTACATCATGACCATGAATATCATTATTATCAACTCATTTTGCAGACAAAGAAGTTAAAAACTCAGAAGGGACCTGCCTGCCTTTGTACACTTAGTAAGAGATAGAAAACTTGAATCAGAAGAGTTGACCCAAATACACATGGGTTAAGCAGCTTCTCAAGAACAGAATGCAAGATAAAGGCATTTTGTTTCTAGCATTATTTTGACAGAAAACTCTAAGGAGATTTTTGAGATGATTTTAGGACATTTCTCACTGTCACTGATGTATTAATTGTACAATTAATTAATGATGTAGTAATTAATTGATGTATTATGGCAGAAAGCAAAGAGGAACCAAAGAGCCTCTTGATGAAAGTGAAAGAGGAGTGTGAAAAAGCTGGCTTAAAACTCAACATTCAAACAACTAAAGATCATGGCATCTGGTCCCATCATGTCACGACAAATAGATAGGGAAATAATGGAAACAGTGACAGACTTTATTTGGGGGGGCTCCAAAATCACTGTATCTGGTGACTTCAGCCATGGAATTAGAAGACAATTTCTCCTTGGAAGAAAAGCTATGAACAACCTAGCTGCTACTGCTGCTAAGTCGCTTCAGTAGTGTCTGACTCTGTGCGACCCCATAGATGGCAGCCCACCAGATTTCCCTGTCCCTGAGATTCTCCAGGCAAGAACATTGGAGTGGNATCAAACTCAGAAAATTTAGTTATTTTTAAAAACCAACAAGACATACAGAGATTTGCATACTGGATAACAGGGTCTGTGGGACAAAAACAAGAGCAAAAAACTAATTTTTTTTAAGTGAATATGTAAAATGTTAGTGAAATGTTAGCAGATAAACAATATTTAAACAAGAGATAAAGAAGAGAGTAGATTCGAGAGAGATCCAGAGCTTACCTCCAGCAAGGGGTGCCAGTGTGTTATTGGTTTTCGATGATAGGTCAACATTTCATTCCAGTGGTCTCGCCCAAGACCCTCAGCGTCCAGTCCTGTTCTACACACTCCTATGACCTCATTGTGTCCTACCCTATGATTTGGAGAATATTTTACTTTCATTCCAATATTCAAACATAAGTTTCACACACCTTAACAGAATTTTAAGCACAATTAAAGCAGTAGATTTTATGATAGAAATGGCAATCCACTCCAGTACTGTTGCCTGGAAAATCCCATGGACAGAGGAGCCTGATAGGTTATAGTCCATGGGGTCGCAAAAAGAGTAGGACACGACTGAGGGACTTCACTAGATAATTTTACATATTAAACTACTTCAGGTCAAATGAAGAGTCTTAAGTAAGTTAAAACTTAACTAAACAAGATTGAGCTTCCAAGATGGTTCTAGTGGTAAAGAACCCAACTGCCAATGCAGGAGATATGAAATACGCAAGTTCGATTCCTAGGTCAGGGAGATCCCCTGGAATCGGTCATGGCAACCCACTTCAGTGTTCTTACCTAGAGAATCCCTTGGACAAAGGAACCTGGTGGGCTACAGTCAATAGGGTCACAAAGAGTAGCACACAACTGAAATGACTGAGCAGGATCAGCATTCAAAAAGGAATTTGTAAAAGGACTATACACAACTATTTTAGTGCTTTATTCTAATCTGTAAATTAAGCACATTTCACAATAATAGGAGTGTGAATGAGAAATGCCAGTTGGTCCTTACCTATAAGATGGGTTTCTTTCTTGGAAGTAGACCTATTAACTTTAAGTGATGTAACTCTAACCTCCTTTTCCCAAAGGGCTTAATGTTTTATAATGATGCATAAATTACTCACAAAGAGTTCAATATAAATGAGTTTGTATAAATGACCATAATTAATTGACTCTAAGTGATTTGTCAGTGAATGTTACCACTGGTATAATAATTAAACAGGGAAGGGCTACATTTTGAACCATGGCATTTAACTTACTGCATAGCATCAGAGCACAGTGAACATGCTTGTTTTCTATTCCTGCCTTATTTTCATAGCAATAAATCAAAATAATAATGATAGTTAATGTTTTTGAGAGCTTATTATGTGTGAGACACTTTTCTAAGTAATTTAAATCTACCGACTCACTTAATCTTTACATCATGACCATGAATATCATTATTATCAACTCATTTTGCAGACAAAGAAGTTAAAAACTCAGAAGGGACCTGCCTGCCTTTGTACACTTAGTAAGAGATAGAAAACTTGAATCAGAAGAGTTGACCCAAATACACATGGGTTAAGCAGCTTCTCAAGAACAGAATGCAAGATAAAGGCATTTTGTTTCTAGCATTATTTTGACAGAAAACTCTAAGGAGATTTTTGAGATGATTTTAGGACATTTCTCACTGTCACTGATGTATTAATTGTACAATTAATTAATGATGTAGTAATTAATTGATGTATTATGGCAGAAAGCAAAGAGGAACCAAAGAGCCTCTTGATGAAAGTGAAAGAGGAGTGTGAAAAAGCTGGCTTAAAACTCAACATTCAAACAACTAAAGATCATGGCATCTGGTCCCATCATGTCACGACAAATAGATAGGGAAATAATGGAAACAGTGACAGACTTTATTTGGGGGGGCTCCAAAATCACTGTATCTGGTGACTTCAGCCATGGAATTAGAAGACAATTTCTCCTTGGAAGAAAAGCTATGAACAACCTAGCTGCTACTGCTGCTAAGTCGCTTCAGTAGTGTCTGACTCTGTGCGACCCCATAGATGGCAGCCCACCAGATTTCCCTGTCCCTGAGATTCTCCAGGCAAGAACATTGGAGTGGGTTGCCATTTCCTTCTCCAATGCATGCAAGTGAAAAGTGAAAATGAAGTCGCTCAGTCGTGTCCGACTCTTCGTGACCCCATGGACTGCAGCCTACCAGGCTCCTCTGCCCATGGGGTTTTCCAGGCAAGAGTACTGGAGTGGGGTGCCATTGCCTTCTCCGATGAACAACCTAGACAGCATACTAAAAAGCAGAGACCTTACTTTTCCGACAAAGATCTGTCTAGTCAAAGCAATGGTTTTTCCAGTAGTCATGAATGAATGTGCAAGTTGGACCATAATGAAAGCTGAGCACCAAAGAATTGATGCTTTTGAACTGTGGTGTTGAGAGTCCCTTGGACAGCAAGAAGATCCAGCCAGTCCATCTTAAAGGAACTCAGTCCTGAGTATGGAAGGACTGATGCTGAAGCTGAAACTCCAATACTTTGGCCACCTGATGTGAAGAGGTGACTCAATAGAAAAGATACTGATGCTGAGAAGGCTCAAAGGCAGGAGGAGAAGGAGACAATAGAGGATGAGATGGTTGGATGGCATCACCAACTCGATGGACATGAGTTTGAGCAAGCTCTGGAAGTTGGTGATAAACAGGGAAGCCTGGCATGCTGTAGTCCATGGGGTCACAAAGAATAAGACACTACTGAACGACTGAGCTGAATCGACTGAATTTCAGAAGGGATTAGAAGATGATATTTAATCATCGTGCCCACTGTTATACAATTAAGGATATTGAGGATTCTTGAGTGTAAATTCCTTAATTCAATTATTCACTTTCTCAGTATGCAACAAATATTTATTGAGATTCTTAAAGGAGCCACAGGTTTTTCCTAAACACTGGGGATAAAACAACAAAGTCACTGCCCTCAAAGAGTTTACAACCTATTGAATTAATGTCATTAACAGACTAAAAGATAGATAAGGAAAAACACAGTTTGAGCAAACTCTGGTAGTTGATGAAGGACAGGGAAGCCTGTGTGCTGCAGTCCATGGGGTCACAAAGAGTCAGACACGACTGAGTGACTGAACTGAACTGATGCTTAGTATCTTTCTCCTAAAAATCATGTCCCCCCAAAGTATATTTTTATAAATAACTTTAAAAATTCATTTTACAGATTTTCAGAGTCCACTTCCCTAAAGTAATTTGGGTGACAAATGCTCAGTTGTATCTACCTGCAGTCTTTGCTGTGAGAAATCAATGGGAGAAATTTTTTGATAAAGTGGAAGAAGGGGTTCTGATCAAAATACTGTACTATTTTGAGTTTGCCATTTCAACTAGAAATTCAAGATTTCTCTCTCTCTTTTTAAACAGTGTCAGCTTTTCTGTAAACTATGATATAAACTGATAGTACAAATCATCTTTCAGTACTTCATTTTTCTAGCTGTCATCCAGAGCATACATTTTTAATGTCTCTGTTATAGGATCCTGGCTACTACCATTTGCATAATAATACAAAATAGACACTCTGAATATTTATGTATGTTTATTCTGTACCACTTGTGTTATCTCTAAAACAAAATAAGATACTGTCTATGTGCTGATAATTTTGTAGCTTAAATATACAAGATTCATTTTTGAAAGCCTTATAAATATAAAAAGAAAACAATAAAAAGAATTATATAGCAAAGAACTTCAGTGGAACACAAGTTCAGAGGAAGAAGAGAGCAGTTAGACAAGAAAGACGCAGAAGTGGTGACTTGAGCAGAGCTGTAAACCATGAATGGAATGAGATAAACTGAGTAGGGTAACATTTCAGATAAGGAAGGAGTAGGTGCTGCAACAGGAAGAAGATTCAGTGCTTTACTCAGGAGTTACCTATTGATTTTATGAAAGCAGAAGTAATCAAAGCGTGTGGGCTAGAAGAACTATCCATAAAGCAATGATTTAAGATTAGTGTGAAACCTTCAAGGCAATAACAATATGGACAATATTCACCTTCAACTCTTAATATTCACTGTTCACAATGCCACATTATACTAATGTTTTAAAAATGGAAAAGTGAATCTCTAAGAGAAAACTTGCCCTTTACACAGCTAACTAATGATAGAGCTCAGGTAAACATCATGATATTCATATTCCAGCCCACTTGGAAAAGCAAAATCCATTGACTGTAATTTCTGCTGTTACTATTAAAAAAAATAACTTCACAAAAGTGTTTCTTATAATGTATCCCATACAACTTCCACACCCATTATGTCACAATACTCAGGTAACCTGTCCTTCAACTTCAGAATCATGTCCTTTAGAAAAGAAAAATGATATGTTATAGCATAGAATAAATTTTGAAGGAATATTTTTTCCATTTTCCAATTTAAATTAAAATTCTTATAGCAGAAAATAACCTGAAAAGCTGAATTTGGTCCACATATGACTAAATGTAGCAATTACTCTGTGAGTAGAAAAATAAACATACCTATCATAATCCATGACTGCAATGGAAAGGCTGACCTGGTCCACATTCTCCGGAGGGATGTCAAAAATAATTGCCTCATTGTACACAGGGTTTAGAGTGTTTTTCTTCGTAGTCGTCTTCTTCTTTTTTAATCTTCTACCCTCACACATCAGAGATACTTTGACATAAGGATCTAGCAATAGAAAGGTAGTTTTAATAAAATACAAATAGTAGTACAAAGCATAAATAAAAACTGTGGTTAATTTTATTAAATAAGGAAAGTGGTATATTATGTAATAATGGTATATTATGTCCTATAGTTTCAATTATACCAAAGAAATTCTTCCACTGTTAAGAAAGTTCTAGGACCTACCTACAATGGATTTCCCAATGTGGGGATTCAGCAAAAGGACTGAGAACTCCCAGGGACTTTGACTTTGGAGGCCAGTGGGATTTGATTACAGAACTTCCACAGGACTGGGGAAAGAGACTTGGAGGACATAAACAACACCTTGTGCCCACCAGGATCCAAGAGAAAGGGGCAGTGTCCCCATAGGAGACTGAATCAGGCCTGCATGTGTGTATCCAAGAGTCTCTGGAGAAAGCATTGGTCAACAGTCAGGGACACTGAATACAACAGTGCAGGCGTAAGTCCTTTTGAAGGGAGTCTCCATTATCGCCATTACCGCTACCATAGTTTGTCCTCAGCCAAACAACAGGAAGGGAACATAGCCCCACTCACCAGCAGAAAATTGGATTAAAGATATACTGAGCATGGCACCACCTATCAGAACAAGAACCAGATTCCCCCAGTCAGTCTCTCCCATCAGGAAGCTTCCATAAACCTCTTATCCTTCTCCATCAGAAAGCAGATAGAATGAAAACCACAATCACAGAAAACTAACCAAACTGATCACATAGAACACAGCTTTGTCTAACTAAATGAAACTTTGAGCCATGCCTTGTTGGGCCACCCAAGATGGATAGATCATGGTGTAGAGATCTGACAAAATGTGGTCCACTGGAGAAGGGAATGGCAAACCACTTCNACAGCTTTGTCTAACTAAATGAAACTTTGAGCCATGCCTTGTTGGGCCACCCAAGATGGATAGATCATGGTGTAGAGATCTGACAAAATGTGGTCCACTGGAGAAGGGAATGGCAAACCACTTCAGTATTCTTGCCTTGAGACCCCATGAACAGCATGAAAAGGCAAAACGATAAGACATTGAAAGATGAACTCCTCAGATAGGTAGGAGTCCAATATACTACTAAAATAGTGAAGAAATAACTCTTGAGAAACCTATATGCAGGTCAGGAAGCAATAAAACTGGACATGTAACAACAGACTGGCTCCAAATAGGAAAAGGAGTACATCAAGGCTATATATTGTCACCCTGCTTATTTAACTTATATGCANCTTTGATGTTCTCAGGATTTGGACTTAAGCCTCCTGCTTCTGGTTTTCAGTTTTATTTTTACAGTAGCCTCAAAACTTCTCCATCTATACAGCACCAGTGATAAAACATCTAGGTTAAAGATGAAAAGTTTCTCCACATTGAGGGACACCCAGAGAGGTTCACTGAGTTACATGGAGAATAGAAGAGGGAGGGGGTAGTTAGAGGTGACTGGAATGAGGTGAGGTGGGATCAAAAGAGGAGAGAGCAAGCTAGCCAGTAATCCCTTCCTTATGTGTGCTTCTCAGTCTGGACTGCTCAGAGATGTTCACAGAGTTATACAGGGAAGAGGAGAGGGAGGAAGGAGACAGAGGTGGCCAGGAGGATAAAAGAGGTAAGTGAAAAGGAGAGAGACAGATCCAGCCAGTAACCAGTTCCCTAAGTGTTCTCCATAGTCTGGAACACACAAAGATTCACAGAGTTGGGTAGAGAAGAGAAGGGGGAGGGAGGAGACACAGACAACCTGATGGAGAAAAAGGAGAGTCCAAAGGAGGAGAAAGTGGTCAAGCCAGTAATCTCACTCTCAGGTAAAATTGGGTACTGAAGATTGGGTTTTTAAATGTACAAAATTGACAACAAATACCAAAAAGCAAAGATTAAAAATCTAGAGTAGAGGTTGGATTTTCAAAAATACAATATTAAAGAAAAGAAGAAGAACAAGAAAAAAAAAATAACGTGAATTATTTAAAAACCACAATAACAACCACAAAAAATATATATATATTTTGGCATTTGCTTTAAAAATAGGGTCTTTTTTGTTTTTGAAAAGTGATAGCACGTTATAAAAATAAAAATTAAAGGAGAAATAGAGGATTGAAAAATTTTAAAAACTTTAAAAAAAGGAGAAAAAGAAAAGAAGCAAAAACAATCAAACAACATCAACAACAACAACAACAAAGAGAATGGTCATAAAAATAATAAAGATATTTCTGGGATTTTCTCTGGTGTTGTGGGCAGTGTGGAGTCACTTCCAAGGCAGTTCCCTCTGTTTAGCTTCTTCTGTTTGCTCGTCTCTTCAGTGTCTGATTTCCACCCTGACACAAGGGGGGCGAGGGTGGACACTTTTCTTTTTTTTTTTTTTAGGCTCACTTGTTCAGTTGCGCTCTGGGGAGGTAGGGATGCTGTAAACAAATAACACTGGCATGTGCTCGCAGTGCCTCAGCCACACTAGGCATGCCCCTGCACATGGCACACACTGCTCAGACTCCACGTTGCCCCACGGGAACCGTCTGAGTCCAGCCCTAGGCTGCATGCACCTCCCCGGTCTAAGACGCTCAGGCTCAGCTCTCAGGTAGCCCTCAGAGGCACAGAATTGATTGGGCCTGAGTTTTGTGCCCTTCCCAGGACCGAGTAGCTCAGGTGTTTGGCGAGTGCAGTCGCTGCGACTTATCGCCTTTCCCTGCTGCTCAGTTTTCTGGGTGTACTGCTGGCGCCCCTTGTGAGGCAGATGGTGACTGTCCAGAACCCCAAGAAGCCTTAGTTAGCAAAGAAGCCTGCTTGCAGTTTGGTAGGTAAAGTCTCTATGGGGCTGCAATTGCCCCCTTTTAGCCCTTATGGCTCTGGCTGCCTGTCACCAGAGGGGGATGGTCTGCAGCTGGCTATTTCTGTCCCGTCCTTTGTTCTGTGTACAGTCCTGGCAGTGTCTTATGTTAGAGCTTTTCGTGTGGTAGCTATCCCACAGTCTGGTATTTTAGCCCAAGTTAGTTCGCTCTGATTACATTCACGGCATTCCGGCCCGATTCTTAAAAAGAACTGCAGCCCGTACCTCCCTGCCCAGCCCCCAGTTGCTAGTGGTGGATGCAGGTGTCTGTGCTGCTTCTCCGCTGGGGGAGTTACCATTGGGCTCGTAATCTGTTGGTTTTAATTATTTATTTATTTTTCTTCCCTGTTATGTTGCCCTCTGTGCTTCCAAGGCTCACCACAGACTCGGCACTGAGAGTGTTTCCCGGTGTTTTAAAACTTCTCTCACTTTAAAACTCCCTTCCCGGAACGGGACTCCCTTCCCAGGATTGAGCTCCCTCCCTACCTCCTTTGTCTCTTTTTTCATCTTTTATATTTTTCCTACCTGTTTTTGAAGACAATGATCTGCTTTTCTGGGTGCCTGATGTCCTCTGCCAGCATTCAGAAGCTGTTTTGTAGAATTTACTCAGTTTTGAAATGTCCTTTTGATGAATTTGTGGGGGAGAAAGTGGTCTCCCTGTCATTACTCTGCCATCTTAGGACCACCCTCAATTTCCTTTCTTTCTATCTTTACATTTCAACTATGCACTACTAATTTTTAAAAATGAATAAAAATTCATAACAAATTTTGAAAGATAAGACAGAGAAAGACATGCAATGAGAAGTCTCCTTCCCATCTGTTCCCATACTTCTCCACCCCTCAGTTTTTATATATCACTCAAGTATTTCTTTATGCAAATAGTAGCAACGTGATATATATTCTAAGGTGACACATTCATATATCGAAAGGAGCATGATATCTATATTTATGCTTGTACATTATTTTTTATTCAGTTTTTCCCTGGAATCTTTTCTACTTTAGAGTTCTTTTTTTTTTTTAATATAAACTTATTTATTTTAATTGGAGGAGTTCTTAATATTTTTTGTGTTGCAAATTTAGTTTATTTTGTTTTGCAGAACCAAAAGGTTATAGATTGCACTCCCCATGTCATGTTTTACTATATCTGCATTACTATTTATTATTTATTTAATTCAACAAATGCTATTGACCTCCCTACTCTGTCCTTATCATTTTTTCCTTATCATTTCCAAAGTTCCCTATTAACTTACAAATAACTCTTCAGGACTGTGGTGATTTAAATGAAGGGATTAAAGAGAATGATGGAGTTTTACCTCTTTATCAAATCTAGAACAAGGGAAATTTCCTCCACTAATGTCTTTAAGAAACTTTAAGGTGTGTTCATTTACTTTATTATATCTCTCTGTTCCTGCATGCATGCATGTTCATTCACTTCAGTTGTGCTCAACTCTTTATGACCCCATGGACTATAGCCCTTCAGGCTCCTCTGTCCATGGAATTCTTCAGGCCAGAATACTGGAGTGGGTAGCCTTTCCCTTCTCCAGAGGATCTTCCCAACCAGGGATTGAACCCAGATATCCCACATTGCAGGTGGATTCTTTACCAGCTGAGCCGCAAAGGGTATGGTAAGTCACACATTTTTTGTGAAAGAACTAAATCAGGAGAGAAAGAAATTAAAATATAAACCCAAGTTCAAAGGCAATCTACTTGATAATACCTTTCAAAAATGCCATAGTGATAATGTAAACTAAAGAGGTGTTTAGAACACTTTAGTTGGTAATCTCTACTTTTATAGTGCCCCAAGGCTTTCCAGGTGGTGCTAGTGGTAAAGAACACACCTGCCAATACAAGAGACATAGAGATGCTGATTCAATCGCTGGGTTGGGACGATCCCCTGAAGAAGAAAATGGCAACTTACTCTAGTATTCTTGCCTGAAGAATCCCATGGACAGAGGAGCCTGAAGGGCTACAGTCCATAGGTTCGCAAAGAGTCGGACATAACTGAAGCGACTTAGCACATAGTGCCCCACAACAGACAAATGAACTTAATAATTCAGTAGCCATCCATAACTTCAGCTATATGGCATGTTTGTTTGGGAATGTCCCCATTAGCCAATTGTGAGCATACCTGATGAGCCAGTGATATCCATAGCCTTCAGGTTTCTGCACTTGATGACTGTCAATGTCATACGCCCAGCAGTTGGCAAATAACAAAGGGAAAACATGATTTCACCCAGATCTATACTTTCCTAGAAAGGAAATAAGTAATGTTAGCAATTTAAAACACCAGATAGTGAAAAAATAAAATTACCGCTGAGTAAAAAAATCACTTTAACGGACTATTTGAATTCCATTTTAAATTGTTTTATTGAGGATATATGTTACAATGCAAAAATGCTCTAATAAACAGATAAGAAAAGAGAGTATATCCCAGGTGGCATTTTGATATATCTGCTTGTATTTCTAACCAGAATCTCAAACTTAATACAGTCAGAATCAGACTGCTGGTTCTACTTACTTGCAAACATTTGCTAAAACCAGTTTCTCTGTCATCTTCCCAAAATCAGGAAATGGTATCTTAATTCATCCAGAGGTTGCAGTTAAAAACTTAGCACTTACTTTTATTCTTCTTTTTCTCTCACCCCTAACACATCCAACCCACATCTTGTCTACATTATCTATAAGACTTATTTGAAATTACTGACATTCTTTGCAGCTCTATTACTATTAATCTCATGGATGCCACTTTCACTTCTTATCAGAATTACTGCAAAGATTAATCAGAAGCAGTCAGTGTGGTGACTTATAAAATGAAAATCACATTATCTCACTTTCCTGCTTAAAATCATCTAAACAGCTGGTATATCTAGGAAATTCCAGATTAATACCTTTTTTCTGGTATAATTATTAAGAATATCTCTATTATTAAATATGTCTTTGTGTGATATGGTCTCATCTATCACTCTGTTAATTTCTTGACCCTTCCTCAGTTCACTCTCATGTAGGCCAAAAGCCTTTTTCTCAGTTATTCATCAGATGATGTTTATTTGTGCTTTTGACTTTTGCATTTTCTTTTACTCTCCCATAACTACATGGCTGACTCAGCTCACCATGTAGGGCTCAGCTCAAAAAATAAATCACTTCAGTGAGGACTTCCTCCTTCCTATCCTATACCCACCCTACTCACAGATTCTTCACATTTTTTCATAGCACTAAGCGTCATCAGAATTATCTTTTAAATTCATTTTTTATTTCCCTGACTCCCATATGTAAAGTCTAAGGGAATATAATTCTTATCTATTTTATTTTGTAACCTAACGAAGGTACATAGCTGACTTTCAGTGCAGTTTTTGAAGGAATGAAAATACTATTAATTAATCTGGATAAAAATCTGAACAGCTTTGCTTCATTTGTAAAGTAAAACTATCCATAGTATCCTGGTATAGATAAATTTGCTGTCAAAGTCTGCATAGATGGTGGACAAATGAAAATGTGTGAACAATGTACATTCTGATGCTTCTCAAAGAGTTGTTTACAGGATTTAAATTGAATTATTTCTGGTAAGAAAACCTATGGTAGATTTAATATGGGAAAGAACAAGTTGCTATTCATTCATGTTCATAAAACTTGGTTCTTAAAATTTTTTCATGAAATACTATTAACATTCATTAGACTAATTCTTACAATTCAAGTTCTGATCTATGTAATTCCCATTTCTTTATTCATGGTCTAGAATTAGTGTTAGTTGCTCAGTCATGTCTGACTCTTTTCTATCCCATAGACTGTGCACAGTAGCCAACCAGCCTCCTCAGTTCATGGAATTATCCAGGCAAGAATATGGAGTGGATAGCCATTCACTTCTCCAGCAGATTTTCCTGACCCAAGAACAGAACCTGGAGTTCCTGCATTGTAGGCAGATTTTTTACCATCTGAACCATCAGGCCTAGCAATTAAGAGCATAAATATCAGAGTCAGCTAAAGTTGCATTGACTCCTGTTTTCTCCTTCTGAGCTGTGAGATCCTAGGAAATCTAATTAAGCTCTGAATCTTGGAAATTTCATTTTCAGATTGAAGAAAATATCCTCCCTACAGGGGTTTTAATCAGTAATTGAGAGAATGTAAATAAAGTCCAAGGCATTTAACAAAGTGTCTGGCATATGATAAGGCATGCTGTTTTGTTTATTGCTGTGTTGCTATCACATGGAATAATGTCTTAACACATATCAGGTGCTCAGAAATATTAGATAAGTGAAAAAAATAGAAGAATTTTTATTTTTTTTAAGAGTAAGGAAATAATTATTTAAAAACATAAGTATATCCAAATGGCTCTCCTTTGGGTTGTTTGCTGCACACTTAAAATAGCAAGAAAGATCTAAAAGGAGATGCCTGCGGAAAACAGGAAAATACAGCCTCCTACAGGACTCATTCTTTTCACTACCAAGAGAAATATCGAGTATTATTTGTTAGGTACACTGGTAGGTGCTATAGATACTAAAAGAGAGATGGCATGATTCTGCCCTCAAAGATCTCAGCTGAGGAGGAAGTCAGTATATAAGACTATAAACAGCTAATAAAATGTCTGAATTTATTTATCTGATTCTTTACTTATTCTCTTTTTTTCCAAGAATTTCTTTAGGCTCAGTTAATGGGTTAAAATTCTTTGTCTATAGCCCATCCTTCTTTCCTTTTCCGGATGTTTGTCCTCCCAGGAACTATCAATCAGAGTAGGCACTTTTTGTTGAAAGCTGGTAAAAATTAAAGTGCTGTTAAACTGCTGAACTCAATATGCCAGCAAATTTGGAAAACTCAGAAGTAGCCATAGGACTGGAAAAGGTCAGTTTTCAATCCAATCCCAAAGAATGTTCTACTACCACAAAATTGCACTCATTTCACATGCTAGCAAAGTAATACTCAAAATTCTCCAAGCTAGGTTTCAACATTACATGAACTGAGAACTTCCAGATGTTCAAGTTGGATTTAGAAAAGGCAAAGGAACCAGGGATCAAATTGTCAACATCTACTGGATCATTGAAAAATCGAGAGTTCCAGAAAAACATTTTCTGCTTCATTGATTATGCTAAAACCTTTGACAGTGTGGATCAAAATAAATGTGGAAAAATTTTAAAGAGATGGGAATAAAAGAGCACCTTACCTGCCTCCTGAGAAATCTGTATGCAGGTCAAGAAGCAACAGTTAGAATTGGACATGGAAAAACAAACTGGTTCAAAATTGGGAAAGGATTATGTCAAGGTTGTTTATTTTCACCCTGCTTGTTTAACTTATATGCAGAGTACACCATGAGAAATTCAGAGCTGGATGAATCACAAGCTGGAATGAAGATTGCCGGAAGAAATATCAACAACCTCAGACATGCAGTTGACACCACTCTTACTCTTATGGCAGAAAGTGAAGAACTAAAGAGACTCAATGAAGATGAAAAAGACAGTGAAAAAGCTAGCTTAAACTCAACATTCAAAAAATTAAGACTGTGGCATCCGGTCCCATCACTTCATGGCAAACAGAGAGGCAAACAATGGAAACAGTAACAGGCTATTTTTGAGGCTCCAAGATCACTGTAGATGGTGACTGCAGCCATGAAATTCAAAGAAGCTTGCTCCTTGGAAGAAAAGCAATGACAAACCTAGACTGCATATTAAAAAGCAGAAACGTTACTTTGCCAACAAAGGTCAGTCTAGTCAACGCTATAGTTTTTCCAGCAGTCATTTATGGATGTGAGAGTTGCACCATAAAGAAAGCTGAGCACTGAAGAATTGATGCTTTTGAGCTGAGGTGTTGGAGAGGACTCTTGAGAGTCCCTTGGACTGTAAGGATATCAAACTAGTCAACTCTAAAGAAAATCAGTCCTGGAAGGACTGGTGCTTAAGTTGAAGTTCTAGTACTTTGGTCACGGGATGGGAAGAGCTGACTCATTAGAAAAGACCCTGTTGCTGGGAAAGATTGAAGGCAGCAGAAGGGGATGACAGAGGAAAAGATAGTTGAATGGCATTACCAACTCAATGGACATGAGTTTGAGTAAGCCCTGGGAGATGGTAGACAAAGAAGCCTGGCATGCTGCAGTCCATGAGGTCACAAAGAGTCAGATATGTCTGAGAGACTGCACAACAACAACAAAATTTAAAGGATCCCTTTATAAATATAGAACAAGATACCAAGTGCCACCAAGAAACATGCTGGGGATTGTGATGGATAAATTAGGAAAGAAATAGAGATAATCTCAGACATGACATACTTAGAATTCAACAGGAAATGAACCACATTTTCTGCTTGTGCAGAAAAAATGTACACAGAGACTTCTAAAGAGATTAATAAAACATTTTCATACCTCTGACTGATGGTTTTAATTTTATACATCACACAATCTGTAGGAGTAATTTTTCTTTTTCTTTTGATGTATCACATGTTTACAGGGTGGAATAAAGAAAGTTTGCTGTGTTTGGTGCCATCTCTGAAAGACCCTCTCTATGAATTGAGTTGCAACATAATTTTGACTATCAGTAGGTACTGGCAAATATGAAGAGGTTACATTGACGAGTGATCGAAGAACTAGCCCAATAAACTGAAAGAAAAGAATATGGACCACTTTTTAAAGGACCACTTTGATTACAAGCTAGTTGGGTTTTTGCTCACTGCAGTACTAAGAAATCCACTTAAATGTCTCAATTCCATATAGACAGGAGTTTTAAGGAAACTGGAATGAGCTGAGTGGGTAAAATTAATGTATTGTAGGCATGTATAATAAATGCACAAAATTTGAGTCTTTGTTAAGACTAAGTTTTTCCTTTTGAAAGTAAGAATTTGAAAGAAGAAAAACTGCCTGTATATGGAAAAGGGAAAAATACTCTCTAGGGTAAATACCAATATTCTTCAGCTTTTTAAATCTGCAAGCAATACAAGAGATAATTATGAGAAATGAACTTGATGAAGGTAAATGGCTGTATGACTTATAAAAATATCCCATAACAAAAGTGCATCAAATCTCTGGATTTTGGTGACAGTCTTCTGAGGTACAATGTGCACTGATCTCAGTACCTACCACTGAATCTGTCCCTATATTGATAGGTCCCCACCTCCAGGGGCCAGACTGAGTTTTATTTGACTCTGTCTGCCCCAGAGCAATGCAGTTTATAAGGAAAGTCACTTTCAACAATCTAAACTTCCCAGGCCCTGAAAAAGACCAGGAAATAAACTAAAAGGTCTCTGGATATACAGCATAAATATAACATAGTTATGCAGCAAAATTCTCTTATATAAAGATGCCTTACCATCCCTATCCAACACCTATTTACTATTATTTTTGACAAAATTCTAAGAAAAATGTTTAATTGGTGTATCAATCTATAACAGGTCAAAAATCACACATGAAATGTAAAGTTGGGAAAACTAACAGCACTAGGTCTAGCAAAGCAGAAATAAATGATAGCTTCAGAGATACAAAGCATATAAAAAAGAAGCAAATACTGTATCCTAAAAAGGATAGCTATCTAGAATCATTTTGTATCAAAGGGGACTAACACTAATAATGCCTCAGTAACTTAAAAATGTCATTTTATTACAGAGTTGAAAAGTAATTAAAGTTCAAAATGATGATTCTGAGTCATCAAGCTAGGGAAAATTATCCTTTATGTTTTGTTTAAGAAAGTAGAGAAGTATACTCTACTTTTGGAGTTATTTTTATTCCAAAACCTTAAAATGTTTAAAATAATAATTTTGGCTTAAAATGAGAAATGTTTTGAATTTCTGAAAATTTTATTTATGAGGAATCTCATTTACTGTAATGCTCTATAAATATGAACTCCCCATATTGACCTTTGTAAAACATTTGTGTCTTTATGCATATAATTATTTGAAAGCCTACTATTAAGTCTAGGATATCATGTTCCATAAATTTTCTTTCAGATAGGACAACTTTAATTTAATTCTGATACACATATAATTGGTGAAACATTCACAATAACAATTTTCTTAATCCATTGGAATAAAGGGCTTATGAATAAAAGCTAACACTAGGGTTGCGTTAGACACTGTATCTTTGATTTCTTTTACCTGGTTCCACAGACATACAGCTGGAGAGATCAAGATAATTGATGACTGGCTACAGTCAACCTCTGAAACATAGTCACAGTTATAAAGTTTTTGTGTGTACTGTGTCATTAAAACAGCAATCATTGGAAAGATAAATAAATATGCAAACCGTTGTACTGCACATCTTATTTCAGGACTAACTGAACTAATAGCAAGCTCAAGATATGGAGAGGAGGCGGTTTAAAGGCTCAATGACTAGTGTGTATAATAACCAAGGAAAGCACTCCTGAAGGGAAATAATCATTATGTTGGGTTTGAAGAATTAATGAAATTGAGTTTTACAGGGAAGAGGAGGAATAATGCTATGGGTGAATACTATGATAAATACTCAGAAATAAGAATGGACAATTTATGNAACAGGCTATTTTTGAGGCTCCAAGATCACTGTAGATGGTGACTGCAGCCATGAAATTCAAAGAAGCTTGCTCCTTGGAAGAAAAGCAATGACAAACCTAGACTGCATATTAAAAAGCAGAAACGTTACTTTGCCAACAAAGGTCAGTCTAGTCAACGCTATAGTTTTTCCAGTAGTCATTTATGGATGTGAGAGTTGCACCATAAAGAAAGCTGAGCACTGAAGAATTGATGCTTTTGAGCTGAGGTGTTGGAGAGGACTCTTGAGAGTCCCTTGGACTGTAAGGATATCAAACTAGTCAACTCTAAAGAAAATCAGTCCTGGAAGGACTGGTGCTTAAGTTGAAGTTCTAGTACTTTGGTCACGGGATGGGAAGAGCTGACTCATTAGAAAAGACCCTGTTGCTGGGAAAGATTGAAGGCAGCAGAAGGGGATGACAGAGGAAAAGATAGTTGAATGGCATTACCAACTCAATGGACATGAGTTTGAGTAAGCCCTGGGAGATGGTAGACAAAGAAGCCTGGCATGCTGCAGTCCATGAGGTCACAAAGAGTCAGATATGTCTGAGAGACTGCACAACAACAACAAAATTTAAAGGATCCCTTTATAAATATAGAACAAGATACCAAGTGCCACCAAGAAACATGCTGGGGATTGTGATGGATAAATTAGGAAAGAAATAGAGATAATCTCAGACATGACATACTTAGAATTCAACAGGAAATGAACCACATTTTCTGCTTGTGCAGAAAAAATGTACACAGAGACTTCTAAAGAGATTAATAAAACATTTTCATACCTCTGACTGATGGTTTTAATTTTATAGATCACACAATCTGTAGGAGTAATTTTTCTTTTTCTTTTGATGTATCACATGTTTACAGGGTGGAATAAAGAAAGTTTGCTGTGTTTGGTGCCATCTCTGAAAGACCCTCTCTATGAATTGAGTTGCAACATAATTTTGACTATCAGTAGGTACTGGCAAATATGAAGAGGTTACATTGACGAGTGATCGAAGAACTAGCCCAATAAACTGAAAGAAAAGAATATGGACCACTTTTTAAAGGACCACTTTGATTACAAGCTAGTTGGGTTTTTGCTCACTGCAGTACTAAGAAATCCACTTAAATGTCTCAATTCCATATAGACAGGAGTTTTAAGGAAACTGGAATGAGCTGAGTGGGTAAAATTAATGTATTGTAGGCATGTATAATAAATGCACAAAATTTGAGTCTTTGTTAAGACTAAGTTTTTCCTTTTGGAAGTAAGAATTTGAAAGAAGAAAAACTGCCTGTATATGGAAAAGGGAAAAATACTCTCTAGGGTAAATACCAATATTCTTCAGCTTTTTAAATCTGCAAGCAATACAAGAGATAATTATGAGAAATGAACTTGATGAAGGTAAATGGCTATATGACCTATAAAAATATCCCATAACAAAAGTGCATCAAATCTCTGGATTTTGGTGACAGTCTTCTGAGGTACAATGTGCACTGATCTCAGTACCTACCACTGAATCTGTCCCTATATTGATAGGTCCCCACCTCCAGGGGCCAGACTGAGTTTTATTTGACTCTGTCTGCCCCAGAGCAATGCAGTTTATAAGGAAAGTCACTTTCAACAATCTAAACTTCCCAGGCCCTGAAAAAGACCAGGAAATAAACTAAAAGGTCTCTGGATATACAGCATAAATATAACATAGTTATGCAGCAAAATTCTCTTATATAAAGATGCCTTACCATCCCTATCCAACACCCATTTACTATTATTTTTGACAAAATTCTAAGAAAAATGTTTAATTGGTGTATCAATCTATAACAGGTCAAAAATCACACATGAAATGTAAAGTTGGGAAAACTAACAGCACTAGGTCTAGCAAAGCAGAAATAAATGATAGCTTCAGAGATACAAAGCATATAAAAAAGAAGCAAATACTGTATCCTAAAAAGGATAGCAATCTAGAATTATTTTGTATCAAAGGGGACTAACACTAATAATGCCTCAGTAACTTAAAAATGTCATTTTATTACAGAGTTGAAAAGTAATTAAAGTTCAAAATGATGATTCTGAGTCATCAAGCTAGGGAAAATTATCCTTTATGTTTTGTTTAAGAAAGTAGAGAAGTATACTCTACTTTTGGAGTTATTTTTATTCCAAAACCTTAAAATGTTTAAAATAATAATTTTGGCTTAAAATGAGAAATGTTTTGAATTTCTGAAAATTTTATTTATGAGGAATCTCATTTACTGTAATGCTCTATAAATATGAACTCCCCATATTGACCTTTGTAAAACATTTGTGTCTTTATGCATATAATTATTTGAAAGCCTACTATTAAGTCTAGGATATCATGTTCCATAAATTTTCTTTCAGATAGGACAACTTTAATTTAATTCTGATACACATATAACTGGTGAAACATTCACAATAACAATTTTCTTAATCCATTGGAATAAAGGGCTTATGAATAAAAGCTAACACTAGGGTTGCGTTAGACACTGTATCTTTGATTTCTTTTACCTGGTTCCACAGACATACAGCTGGAGAGATCAAGATAATTGATGACTGGCTACAGTCAACCTCTGAAACATAGTCACAGTTATAAAGTTTTTGTGTGTACTGTGTCATTAAAACAGCAATCATTGGAAAGATAAATAAATATGCAAACCGTTGTACTGCACATCTTATTTCAGGACTAACTGAACTAATAGCAAGCTCAAGATATGGAGAGGAGGCGGTTTAAAGGCTCAATGACTAGTGTGTATAATAACCAAGGAAAGCACTCCCGAAAGGAATAATCATTATGTTGGGTTTGAAGAATTAATGAAATTGAGTTTTACAGGGAAGAGGAGGAATAATGCTATGGGTGAGTACTATGATAAATACTCAGAAATAAGAATGGACAATTTATGTTGAGAAATATGGAGTTTGGNCTGAAGGGAAATAATCATTATGTTGGGTTTGAAGAATTAATGAAATTGAGTTTTACAGGGAAGAGGAGGAATAATGCTATGGGTGAATACTATGATAAATACTCAGAAATAAGAATGGACAATTTATGTTGAGAAATATGGAGTTTGGCAACATGCTGAAGGAGGTTTAAGGCTAGATATAGTTGGTTTGGTGACTTCTCTGGGCAACAGAGCTCTAAAGGTTTTGGTAACACTAGAGAGTGAGAGCTTAGCAGAATGAAAAGGGCATAGGTTCCTGGACTTGAAAAGCCAGAGCTGAAAGCTACATCTTCCATGTACTAGTTCCCAAGCACAGGGCAGAAATACGACCTCCTTTAACTCCAGTTTGATCACAAGTAAATGGCGATAATAACTTATGCCTCACAGGTAGGTATCATCCATATAAAGTGCCTGGCATGAATAGACATTCAAAAGTAATGATACCAATGAAAATAATGATTTAAAAACATTTATTTATTTATTTTGAGTAGGCTAGACTAGGCCAGGAAAAGACCAAAAAGCGGGATCACTGAAGTAAACAGATATAGGGAAGTGCTGGCTAAAGACGTGCTTGAATTCAGATATATTAGGAAGGATCATTAAGACTTATTTCAAAAAAACCTTTAAATGAACAACTTGTTGCCATAGTGACAGCAGTCATCACATTCACTTAGGACCCTAAATGCAGCCTGCCTTCCAAATTTCCTGCTTGCTAAGAAAACAGATGGCTTTCCTCACTTTGTTAAATATGTTATTGGATAAAATGAGTGTCTTCATGAAGTTACTATTTTACTTCATGAAATGAAGCTATAGTGAAATGCAGACCCTAAGAGGGTCTACTCAATTTAAACTACAGCAAAATACTTATATATCTCTGACCCACACCTCCCATACACCTGAGGAAATCATAGAACTTAACCTTAATCAATCCACTTAACCCTATTTGGCCTTAGTGTTTTTTGAATGAAGGTGTTCAAAGAGAAAAACTAGTTGATTTTCCAGCTCTAAAATTTTGTGTCTTAATTGTTAGTAAAATGAGGACTAAATAATATACATAGCTCAGGTATGTTTAGACTGGATGGACAGGCCCTTTTAGTCTTGTGTGCTACAGAGCCAATAAAACCTCATTGGAAAGACTAGAAAGGATCAGTTGGTGCTCATATCTTGATTTCAAGTTTAAGAATAAGCAGTTATAAAACATGGCCATCAAGTAAATTCCCAGACAATATGGTTCAGATGAGAAAGGATCCAGTCCTTAAGGTAGAGAACATAGGGTTTATTTGGTTAGAGATTTGTGAGAAAAGACCACGTTGAACAAGTAACATTCAGGGTCATTTATATTGTTCCCCAGCTCTGCTAAAAATTCCAAGTATTTGATTCTCTGATGCATGTTGGACACACAGGACTTTCAATATAGTCCATACTCCTCAACATGACACACAGTCCCTATCAAGTTGGTTCCTATGTTTTTTTCTATTGTAGTTTACAAATTTCTTTTTATTATTATTATCTTTTTTTACTTTACAACATTGTATTGGTTTTGCCATACATCAACATGAATCCACCATAGTGTACACATTCATAGGGTTCTCAAGGCAAGAATACGGAAGTGTTTTGCCATTCCCTTCTCCAGTGGACCACATTTTGTCAGAACTCTTCACCATGACCTGTCCATCTTGGGTGACCCTACATGGCATGGCTCACAGTTTCATTGAGTTAGACAAGGCTGTGGTCCATGTGATCACATTGGTTAGTTTTCTGTGACTGTGGTTTTCTTTTCTTTTTTAAAATTTTCTTTTATTATTTCTAATCGCCAGTCTAGGTTAGATGCAGGATACAGGGATGCTTGGGGCTGGTGCACTAGGATGACCCAGAGGAATGGTAGGGGGAGGGAGGAGGGAGAGGGGTTCCAGATTGGGAACACGTGTACACCTGTGGTGGATTCATGTTGATGTATGGCAAAATCAATACAATATTGTAAAGTGATTGTGGTTTTCAGTCTGTCTGCCCTCTGATGGAGAAAGATAAGAGGCTTATGGAAGCTTCCTGATGGGATAGACTAAGGGAGAAACTGGGTCCTGTTCTGATGGGAGGGGCCATGCTCAGTCAATCTTTAATCCAATTTTCTGTTGATAGATGGAGCTGTGTTCCCTCTCTGCTATTTACCTGGGGCCAAACCATGGTGGAGGTAATGAAGATAATGGTGACTTCCTTCAAAAGATCCCAGGCATATACTGCTATACTCAGTGCCTCCGCGAATCCATGCTGCTGCTGGAGACTCCTGGACACTCACAGGCAAGTCTAGGTCAGTCTCTTGTGGGGTCACTGCTCCTTTCTCCTGGTGTTGAAGGTTCTGTTTGTGTCTTCCAAGAGTCTATTTCCCAGTCCTGTGTAAGTTCTGGCAGCTCTATGGTGGGGTTAATGGCGACCTCCTTTAAGAGGGTTAACCATACCCAAGTCTGCTGCACTCAGAGCCCCTGTCCCTGTGGCAGTCCACTGCTGACCCATACCTCCACAGGAGATGTTCAAACACAGTTCTGTCTCAGTCTGTATGGGGTCCCTGGGTCCTGGTTCACACAAGCTTTGTTTCAGCCTCTTAGTGTCTCTGGTGAGAATGGAGTTTGATTCTAAACACAAATTTGCCCCTCCTACCATCTTGCTAGGGTGTCTACTTTGCCCTTGGACATGTGCTATCTCCTCATAGCCACTCCAGCACCTACTGTCTACTGGGGTTTCTCTGACCTTAGACATAGGGTATCTCCTTCCTTTGGGCTCACTGCTGCAGGAAATGTATCCCAATCAAGGGTCCAANCTCATAGCCACTCCAGCACCTACTGTCTACTGGGGTTTCTCTGACCTTAGACATAGGGTATCTCCTTCCTTTGGGCTCACTGCTGCAGGAAATGCATCCCAATCAAGGGTCCAAGTGGGGCAAGGATGGGGAGAAAACATCACTTCAATGCCTTTTTCCATTAATTTAGTCATAGTGAGTCACACACTAGTAAAGTAATGCTCAACATTTTCCAAGCCAGGCTTCAACAATATGTGAACCGTGAACTTCCAGATGTTCAAGCTGGATTTAGAAAAGGCAGAGGAACCAGNTGGTATGGACCTAACAGAAGCAGAAGATATTAAGAGGAGGTGGCAAGAATACACAGAAGAACTATAGAAAAGATCTTCATGACCCAGATATCCATGATTTTGTAATCACTCACCTGAGCCAGACATCCCAGAATGTGAAGTAAAGTGGGTCTTACAGAGCATCACTATGAACAAAGCTAGTGGAGGTGATGGAATTCGAGTTGAGATATTTCAAATCCTAAAAGATGATTTTGTTAATGTGTTCTACTCACATTGTAATATATTATTTTATATACATTTTATGTTTCAGTAGTTCAGTTCAGTTCAGTAATATGCCAGCAAATTTGGAAAACTCAGCAGTCGCCACAGGACTGGAAAAGGTCAGTTCTCATTCCAATCCCAAAGAAAGGCAATGCCAAAGAATGTTCAAACTACCCCACAATTGTACTCATCTCACATGCTAGTGAAGTAATGTTCAAAATTCTCCAACCCAGGCTTCAACAGTACATGAACCATGAACTTCCAGATGTTCAAGCTGGATTTTTAAAAGGCAGAGGAACCAGAGATCAAATTGTCAACATTCACTGAATTATCAAAACAGCAAGAGAGTTCCAGAAAAACATCTACTATTTATTGACTACAACAAAGACTTTGACTCTGTGGATTACAACAAACTGTGGAAAATTCTGAAAGAGATGGGAATACCAGACCACCTTACCTCCATCCTGAGAAATCTGTATGTAGTTCAAGAAGCAACAGTTGGAACTGGATATGGAACAACAGACTGGTTCCAAATTGGGAAAGGAGTAGTCAAGGCTGTGTATTGCCACCCTACTTATTTAACTTATATGTAGAGTATATCATGCAAAATGCCAGACAGGATGAAGCACAAATTGGAATCAAGATTTCTGGGAGAAATATCAATAACCTCAGATACGCAGGTGATACCACCCTTATGGCAGAAAGTGAAAAACTAAAGAGCCTTTTGATGAAAGTGAAGGCAGGTGGAGAACGGGATAACAGAGGTTGAGATGGTTGGATGGCATCACTGACATGAGTTTGAGCAAACTCTGGGTGTTGGTGATAAACAGGGAAGCATGGTGTGAGTAGTCCATGGGGTCGCAAAGAGTCAGACATGACTGAGTGACTGAACTGAACTGAACTACTGAAACATAAAATGTAAATAAAGTAACATATTACAAATTATTCCTTTTCCATATTCATCCAGTTTCTACCATTTTTGCCAATAGGTGATGACTATTATTGGGCTTCTTAGGTGTTTCTAGTTATAAAGAACCCAGTTGCCAATGCAAGAGATGTTAAGAGAGAGATGCAGGTTCCATCCCTGAGTCAGAAAGATCCCCTGGAGGAGGGCATGGCAACCCACCCCAGTATTATTTCCTGGAGAATCTCATGGACAGAGGACCCTGATGGGCTACAGTCCATGGAGTCACAAGGAGTCCAACATGACTGGGCAGCTAAGCACACTGCCTGTGTTCATGCTAAGTTGCCTCAGTTGTTTTTGACTCTTTGTGACCTTATGGACTATAAACTGCCAGGGTCCTCCCTTGGACTGCAAGGAGATCCAACCAGTCCATTCTGAAGGAGATCAGCCCTGGGATTTCTTTGGAAGGAATGATGCTAAAGCTGAAACTCCAGTACTTTGGCCACCTCATGCAAAGAGTTGACTCATTGGAAAAAACTCTAATGCTGGGAGGGATTGGGGGCAAGAGAAGAGGGGGACGACCGAGGATGAAATGGCTGGATGGCATCACTGACTCAATGGACTTGAGTCTGAGTGAACTCCAGGACATGGTGATGGACAGGGAGGCCTGGCATGCTGCAATTCATGGGGTTGCAAAGAGTCAGACACGACTGAGTGACTGAATTGAACTGATTGCATATATAACTCAATGCAAATATATATTTTTCTTTCCCATTTTAGAAGTAGAGGTATAGGGTATACATTATCCTTCAATGTGATTTTTTGCTTCATTGGAGATATTTCTATGTTAGGTGAAGTGCTGATTGCCTTACCATATTTTTAACATGCAATGAGATGAGCTCTAAAATGAAAACTATTTTTTTGCACAAAATAAAGATACAACTTTACTGTTTTCTTAGTCATTCAACCTGAAATTTTAAAAAAGCCTGCTAATTCCTGTTAAAAATATTAATCCTACTTGTATAGAAATAATTAGTAATACATTTATACCTGATATGTGTCTCTTTTTTCAACCTGATAGGATTATTAACAATAAATTTAAAATATTAGTATTTCTGGCTTATTTCACATATGAATTCGTGCTACACACTCAATAATTTTTAAATTTTTTGTCTACAGAAAGTAATTAATGGCAACAAATATAACCAAACATATCAATAAAGTACCTCATTGCATTGTTTTTTCCCCTCAGAGATTTGTACTAACATACATTCTTTCACTTGACCTTATATGAAAATAGGCTAAGTTAATTATTCAACAAGTCTTTAGTGAGGGCATATGACTACATTACTATTTCATTCCTTTTTCCTTCTTTCTGGAAAACTATAATTTCTATGTGAATTTTTTAAAATTAAAGATATATGAGTATGAAAAGACAATTTCTTAAGCAAATTTCAACTCGTTCTTTTTTTCATTTTTATTAATTGAGGATTAAAAATGCTTAATACTTTCTCAATAAATTCTCAAAAGAGAATTTTTAATTAAATACTACATTAACCTAAAAGATGATACTAGTGCATACTGAGAACTTTGGTTACATATTCAAGAAACAGGTTTCGTCACTATCTTCACAACAAAAGAGTCATAAGTAGTATCTAGAACAGTGCGTGGCTCAGTTAAAGGGAAATGTCATTTGACTAGAATAATTTAATAATATACATTATTATCCTCATACTTTCTTTTATACCTAGAATACTGAAATGAAAATGTCTAAAGCCATGGCAGACAAAATAAAGGCATCGTTAAAGATGGCTGCATCCTAATTACAAGACCTGAGTATGCTACCTACATGGCAAAAAAAGGACTTTGCAAAGACTTATATTGGACTTCTAACCTACAGAAGTATGATGTGATAAATTTGTGTTAAGACATTATATTTGTGGTAAGTTTTACAGGAAAATAAAAAAGTAATACCTGAAGCATATGGGAGAATTAAAAATAAAACTGAAGAATTCATTTATGTTTACCAAAAAACAGTTTATGTTCTATAAACAATCGAAAATTGAAGCTTCCATGAGGAATACTTACTATGTTTTTAAGGACCAACTTTGGTGCTGGGAGGGATTGAGGGTGAAGAACCTAGGTTAAAAACCAAAGTCTCTTTTGTGTGTTAGGACCCCGAAGGCAGGCCATGCCTCATGGAAAATAGCTTTCCCCTTACCTAATGACTCAGAGCCTCCTGATCTTTGACACAGCCCCACTATAGTAGTGTGTGAAGAAAAGTGGTCAGTCAGTCGCCTCGGCCTGGCAACTTCCAGACCTATCTTGCGGGGAGCTGCCTCAAAAGGGAGGCTGGAAAAACAGACATAGCCTTGGGAAAGCTCAAAGAATTACTTTCTCTGTTCCGCCACCCCTGATTGATAAGTAACCTGTGACATTTCAAGCCTGAACTCCTTGAGGAAAAACAGATTGTTCTCTGAAGTAGTCATACGTGCCCGGAACCGGGACGCACCGCCCCCGGAGGGAATAAGATAGAATCCTGCTATGACGCCAGCCAAATGATTTGTCTTGGGGTCTGGTGATAACAACTGTATGTTTATGACTCTGTTTGATGTTTAATCTGCATTTTTCTTTGTCCGGTAGTGTATAAAAACTGCTCTGTAACTAGCATCGGGGTTCACTCCTCCCGAGGAGACTGAACCCCGGCGCGCCGGCCTAATAAA
>SJYW01039989.1:138990-156983 GCA_006410735.1 Raphicerus campestris | reverse complement strand
GCAAAGAGTTGACTCATTGGAAAAAACTCTAATGCTGGGAGGGATTGGGGGCAAGAGAAGAGGGGGACGACCGAGGATGAAATGGCTGGATGGCATCACTGACTCAATGGACTTGAGTCTGAGTGAACTCCAGGACATGGTGATGGACAGGGAGGCCTGGCATGCTGTGATTCATGGGGTTGCAAAGAGTCAGACATGACTGAGTGACTGAACTGAACTGATTGCATATATAACTCAATGCAAATATATATTTTTCTTTCCCATTTTAGAAGTAGAGGTATAGGGTATACATTATCCTTCAATGTGATTTTTTCCTTCATTGGAGATATTTCTATGTTAGGTAAAGTGCTGATTGCCTTACCATATTTTTAACATGCAATGAGATGAGCTCTAAAATGAAAACTATTTTTTTGCACAAAATAAAGATACAACTTTACTGTTTTCTTAGTCATTCAACCTGAAATTTTAAAAAAGCCTGCTAATTCCTGTTAAAAATATTAATCCTACTTGTATAGAAATAATTAGTAATACATTTATACCTGATATGTGTCTCTTTTTTCAACCTGATAGGATTATTAACAATAAATTTAAAATATTAGTATTTCTGGCTTATTTCACATATGAATTCGTGCTACACACTCAATAATTTTTAAATTTTTTATCTACAGAAAGTAATTAATGGCAACAAATATAACCAAACATATCAATAAAGTACCTCATTGCATTGTTTTTTCCCCTCAGAGATTTGTACTAACATACATTCTTTCACTTGACCTTATATGAAAATAGGCTAAGTTAATTATTCAACAAGTCTTTAGTGAGGGCATATGACTACATTACTATTTCATTCCTTTTTCCTTCTTTCTGGAAAACTATAATTTCTATGTGAATTTTTTAAAATTAAAGATATATGAGTATGAAAAGACAATTTCTTAAGCAAATTTCAACTCGTTCTTTTTTTCATTTTTATTAATTGAGGATTAAAAATGCTTAATACTTTCTCAATAAATTCTCAAAAGAGAATTTTTAATTAAATACTACATTAACCTAAAAGATGATACTAGTGCATACTGAGAACTTTGGTTACATATTCAAGAAACAGGTTTTGTCACTATCTTCACANATTTTTATTAATTGAGGATATAAAAATGCTTAATACTTTCTCAATAAATTCTCAAAAGAGAATTTTTAATTAAATATTACATTAACCTAAAAGATGATACTAGTGCATACTGAGAACTTTGGTTACATATTCAAGAAACAGGTTTCGTCACTATCTTCACAACAAAAGAGTCATAAGTAGTATCTAGAACAGTGCGTGGCTCAGTTAAAGGGAAATGTCATTTGACTAGAATAATTTAATAATATACATTATTATCCTCATACTTTCTTTTATACCTAGAATACTGAAATGAAAATGTCTAAAGCCATGGCAGACAAAATAAAGGCATCGTTAAAGATGGCTGCATCCTAATTACAAGACCTGAGTATGCTACCTACATGGCAAAAAAAGGACTTTGCAAAGACTTATATTGGACTTCTAACCTACAGAAGTATGATGTGATAAATTTGTGTTAAGACATTATATTTGTGGTAAGTTTTACAGGAAAATAAAAAAGTAATACCTGAAGCATATGGGAGAATTAAAAATAAAACTGAAGAATTCATTTATGTTTACCAAAAAACAGTTTATGTTCTATAAACAATCGAAAATTGAAGCTTCCATGAGGAATACTTACTATATTTTTAAGGACCAACTTTGGTGCTGGGAGGGATTGAGGGCAGGAGGAGAAGGGGACGACAGAGGATGAGATGGCTGGATGGCATCACTGACTGGATGGACGTAAGTCTGAGTGAACTCCGGGAGTTGATGATGGACAGGGAGGCCTAGCGTGCTGTGATTCATGGGGTCGCAAAGAGTCGGACACGACTGAGCNAGGAGAAGGGGACGACAGAGGATGAGATGGCTGGATGGCATCACTGACTGGATGGACGTAAGTCTGAGTGAACTCCGGGAGTTGGTGATGGACAGGGAGGCCTGGCGTGCTGCGGTTCATGGGGTCGCAAAGAGTCAGACACGACTGAGCAATTGAACTGAACTGAACTGATGGAACACAAAAACTATGAATGTTAAAAAGAAAATCCACTATCAGTCACCTATAAAATTATGCTAATTTTTATAATTCATTTAGGGGTTATCTTGGAGAAGGAAATGGCAACCCACACCAGTACTCTTGCCTGGAAAAGCCTATGGATGGAGGAGCCTGATAGGCTGCAGTCCATGGAGTCACTGAGGGTCGAACACGAGTGAGCGACTTCACTTTCACTTTTCACTTTCATGCATTGGAGAAGGAAATGGCAACCCACTCCAGTGTTCTTGCCTGGAGAATCCCAGGGACGGGGAGCCTGGTGGNGGAAAAGCCTATGGATGGAGGAGCCTGGTAGGCTGCAGTCCATGGAGTCACTGAGGGTCGGACACGACCGAGCGATTTCACTTTCACTTTTCACTTTCATGCATTGGAGAAGGAAATGGCAACCCACTCTAGTACTCTTGCCTGGAAAACCCCATGGGCAGAGGAGCCCAGTAGGCTGCAGTCCATGAGGTCGCTAAGAGTTGGCACGACTGAGCAGCTTCACTTTCACTTTTCACTTTCATACATTGGAGAAGGAAATGGCAACCCACTCCAGTGTTCTTGCCTGGAGAATCCCAGGGACGGGGAGCCTGGTGGGCTGCCATCTAAGGGGTCACACAGAGTCGGACATGACTGAAGTGACTTAGCTTAGCAGGGGTTACCTACCTCTGATCCCAAATATATGAACAGAATGTATGTCAAACAATTTTTTATGGTAACATTTTTCACATTCCTAGTACTCAAAGCATGTCAAACATAGAGTAGGTAATCAGCAAATAGTTGCCAAATAAATAAAAGAACGTATAAGACTGGAGGATCAAGAAAAATAACCTAGCAATTAATTGTTATCTGCATTTTATAATTCTAGAATATGTCATATATTTAAAACAGTAAAAATTCCCTCTTCACCACTGTTATTCCAGTAGGAATATAAGTAATAAGGTAAAAAATGATATGAAATTTTAAAAAGCTTCAATGTTCCTTTGAAATATAATCTAGTTTGTTCACAGTGGAAACCATGAAATAAAAACTCAAAAGCTAAAATGCTTTGATGATGTAATACAATAAACTGACAATATAAATNAATATAAGTAATAAGGTAAAAAATGATATGAAATTTGAAAAAGCTTCAATGTTCCTTTGAAATAGAATCTAGTTTGTTCCTTAATAGAGAATCACAGTGGAGACCATGAAATAAAAACTCAAAAGCTAAAATGCTTTGATGATGTAATACAATAAACTGACAATATAAATTTTTATTTAATTTATCTGTATAATTTATAATGAAAATGTGTTAACCTCAAATACTAGTGTACTACAAAAGGATCTATTTCTAATTTAACAGTTTTCTTATTTTTTAAATAACCTCTGTCTCTGTCTAAAACTTCAACTTTTTAAGTTTATAATTTGTGGTAAAACTTTAATAAAAGATGTTAAATACATAAGGACAGTCTGGCAATAAAAAAAATAAATACCTTCATTTAATAACTAATAAATGAAAAAAAATTAGCAATCTAACTGGTGGCTCAGAGGTTAAAGCGTCTGCCTCCAATGTGGGAGACCAGGTTCAGTCCCTGGNTGTTCCATGTCTGATTCCAACTCTTGCTTCTTGACCTGCATGCAGATTTCTCAGGAGGCAGGTAAGGTTGTTGCTTTTTTGATGATCCAATGAACGTTTACAATTTGCTCTCTGGTTCTTCTGCTTTTTCAAAATCCAGCTTGAATACTGGGAAGTTCATTGTTCATGTTCTGTTGAAGCCGGACTTGGAGAATTTTGCACATTACTTTGCTAGTGTGTGAGATGAGTGCAATTGTGCAGTAGTTTGGACATTCTTTGGCACTGGCTTTCTTTGGGATTGGAATAAAACTGATCTTTTCCAGTCCTATGGCCACTGCTGTTTTCTAAATTTGCTGGCATATTGAGTGCAGTACTTTAACAGTATCATCTTTTAGGATTTGAAGTATTTCAACTGGTATTCCATCACCCCCATTAGTTTTGTTCATAGTGATGCTTCCTAAGGCCCACTTGACATTCCAGAATGTCTGGCTCTAGGTGAGTGATCACACCCATGCTGTTATCTAAAGCCAGTTTGCCCACTTATATACTAATTCCCATTGTGTCTCATGTCATTTTAAAGACTGCTCCTCTTTGATTCCTGCATTATTAATGCCTCTTTACCAGATTATAACCATCAGCACAAGAGGATACTGTTATATCTGCTATCTTAAAGGAATTTTCCAAACAACCCACTTCCTCTATCTGTACTGCTGTTTCTGTAACATATTTGCAGCCAAACTCCTTGAAAGAGCTGAGGATAGTTTGTGCACTATGCAATTTATCTCTTTCCATTCTATATAAACACACCAACTAGATTTTCACACACCAATTCTGACATAACTGCTTTTGAAAATGTCTATAATATCTCCTCCATGTTACTAAACTCAGCTTAATCCATGGTTGTTTACCCACTCTCTTCACATGGCTTTCAGACTGTACTCTCCTAGGTTTCCTTCTGCTTCACTAGTCTTTACTTCTCAGTCTACTCTGTTTTTCCTGATGACTTAACATTGAAGTACTTTGGGGATTCATCACTTGTTTTCTCTTTCTTCTTCTTTTTTGTTTTGTGGAATCTTTTATTTTTATTTTTTTGGGGGGGGTACTTTTTTATTTTTTATTTTTTTTACTTTACAATATTGTATTGGTTTTGCCATGATGCTTGGGGCTGGTGCACTGGGATGACCCAGAGGGATGGTATGGGGAGGAAGGTGGGAGGGGGGTTTAGGATTGGGAACATGTGTACATCTGTGGCAGATTCATGTTTTCTCTTTCTTATATACACTCACCTCTTTGATAATATCTCCTGAGTTTGAACATCAGCTCTATATGGATTCCAAATTTAAGTACATATCACAAATTTCTCCAGAGTTTCAGAGTCATTATCTAGTTGCCCATTCAATTTTTCAACTAAGATTTCAAACAAAATCCTTAAACAAAACAGGTCCATATTTCCTGTTCTTGGCTCTCAGACTCACTCCATTCTCAGTTTCATCTTTATCAATTTTATGTTTCCAGATGCCCAGGTCAAAACATTGCAGTCAGTCTTGACTTCCTCTTTTAACTCATATGCCCAAGCTAATGTGTCATATTCTGTTTGTTCTATCTTCAAAATATAGTCTGAATCCAGCCAGAAGATGTATAAATAGTTTGCTGAGTTTAGCCACTGCTGAGAAAACTACAAACTCACTGTGGCCACAGGACTGGAAAAGGTAAGTTTTCATTCCAATCGAAAAAAGGCGATGCCAAAGAATGTTCAAACTATTGTACAATTGCACTCATCTCACACACTAGCAAAGTAATACACAAAATTCTCCAAGCCAGGCTTCAACAGAACATAAACTGTGATTTTCCAGATGGTCAAGAAGGATTTCAAAAAAGCAAAGGAACGAGAGATCAAATTGCCAACATCTGTTGGAACATCAAAAAACAAAAGAGTTCCAGAAAAACATCTACTTCTGCTTTATTGAGTATGCCAAAGCATTTGACTATATGGATCACAACAAACTGTGGAGAATTCTACAAGAAATGGGAATACTAGACCACCTTACTGGCCTCCTGAGAAATCTGCATACAGGTCAAGAAGCATCATTTGAAAGCAGACATGGAACACCAGACTGGTTCCAAATCGGGAAACGAGTACACCAAAGTTGCATATTATCACCTTCCTTATTTAACTTATATGTAGAGTGCATCATGCAAAATGCCAGACTGGATGAAGCACAAGCTGGAATCAAGATTTCTGGGATAAATATCAATAACCTCAGATACATAGATGACACCACCCTTATGGGAGAAAGCAATAACTAAAGAGCCTCTTGATGAAAGTGAAAGAGGAGAGTGAAAAAGCTGACTTAAAACTCAACATAAGATCATGACACCTGGTCCCATCACTTCATGGCAGAGATGGGGAAACAATGGAAGCAGTGTCAGACTTTATTTTCTTTGGCTCCAAAATCACTGCAAATGGTGACTGCTGTCATGAGATTAAAAGACAGTTGCTTTTAGGAAGAAAAGCTATGACCAGCCTAGACAGTATATTAAAAAAACAGAGACATTACTTTGCTGACAAAGTTCAATCTAGTCAAAGCTATGGTTTTTCCAGTAGTCATGTACGGATGTGAGAGTTGGACTATAAAGAAAGCTGAGTGCTGAAGAATTGATGCTTTTGAACTGTGGTGTTGGAGAAGACTCTTGAGAGTCCCTTGGACTGCAAGGAGATCCAGTTAAGCCTAAAGGAAATCAGTCCTGAATACTTATTGGAAGGACTGATGCTGAAGCTGAAAGTCCAATACTTTGGCCATCTTATGTGAATAATTGACTCATTGGAAAAGACCTTGATGCTGGGAAAAAATTGAAGGCAGGAGGAGAAGGGGATGACTGAGGATGAGACGGTTGCATGGCATCACTGACTCAATGGACATGTGTTTGAGTGAGGTCTGGGAGTTGGTGATAGACAGGGAAGTCTGGAGTGCTGCAGTCCATGGGGTCACAGAGTCGGACACAACTGAGCAACTTAACTGAACCGAATGCGCAAACACACACACACACACAGATGCACATATCATTGTTGCTGCTGTTTAGTTGCTAAGTCGTGTCTGATTCTTTTGCAACCCCATGGACTGTAGCCAACCAGGCTCCTCTGTCCATGGGAATTTCCAGGCAAGAATGCAAGAAGACTGGAGTGGGTTGCCATTTCCTACTCCAGAGTATGTTCCTGACCAAGGGGTCAAACTCGTCTCTAGCATTGGAAGGTGGATTATTTACCCCTGAGCCATTAGGGAAGCCCTGATCTATAAATATTGTTGAATAAATAAGTTAAAATTTTCCCCTGAAAACTTTAGCTATATGTTAAAATCCAATAATAATAAAAGCTGTTTGGAGAGGAAAAAACTGTTTTTCTTCTCAATTATGCGATACAATGGTTAAAATTAATTTGAGTAACTTATCTTTATTCTGTTCAAGGAAATTTGTTCTTTGAGTTCAGTTTAGTTCACTTTAGTTGCTCAGTCATGTCCGACTCTTTGCGACCCCATGAATAGCAGCACGCCAGGCCTCTCTGTCCATCACCATGTCTCAGAGTTCACTCATACTCACATCCATTGAGTTGGTGATGCCATCCAGCCATCTCATCCTCTATCATCCCCTTCTCCTCCTGACCCCAATCCCTCCCAGCATCAGAGTCTTTTCCAATGAGTCAACTATTCGCATGAGGTGGCCAAAGTATTGGAGTTTCAGCTTTAGCATCATTCCCTCCAAAGTATACCCAGGGCTGATCTCCTTCAGAATGGACTGGTTGGATCTCTTTGCAGTTAAAGGGACTCTCAGGAGTCTTCTCCACAGTTCAAAAGCATCAATTCTTCAGTGCTCAGCCTTCTTCGCAGTCCAACTCTCACATCCATACATGGCCACTGGAAAAACCAAAGCCTTGACTAGACGGACCTTTGTTGGCAAAGTAATGTCTCTGCTTTTCAATATGCTATCTAGGTTGGTCATAACTTTTCTTCCAAGGAGTAAGTGTCTTTTAATCTCATGACTTCAGTCACCATCTGCAGTGATTTTGAAGCCCCAAAAAATAAAGTCTGACACTGCTTCCCCTGTTGCCCCATTTATTTGCCATGAAGTGATGGGACCAGACGCCATGATCTTCATTTTCTGAATGTTGAGCTTTAAGCCAACATTTTTACTCTTCTCTTAATAGAAATTAATAAAATGAATTATGGTATTCAGAAAATACTTGTCCCTTGACCTTTTACCATGTTAAAAAAAAGTTTATAAATCAAAATAAGAGATGATAAGCAATTGCTTTTGATGTATCATATATTTAAAGGAATGCATATGAAGTAATTAGGTTGGGAAATTTTTCTTGGTAGTTTTATACCAATAAAGTTCTGAGAACATAATATTTAATATTAAAAGAATAGAGCAATATAAAAGCCCAAATTTAAAAAATAATCTTACAATAACATCTTGTCAGAATAATAAAACCAAGAATATTTTGTTTGGTGTTGTTACATCCCCTATAAGTTCTTTTGACCTTATAATTATGTATTTTAGCTTTAACTTTCTATGCTCAACATGTCATTTAGGCTGTCCCTTAATTTTAAGTATGTTGATGTCTATCATGAGCCTGTCTCCTAGTGAGTTCAACTAGGATTTGAAGAAAAATGTTAAAATCCTTCAAATGAATTTACCTACCACTCTGGGGCCCTCCTTCTGTACCTTCACATCTCCTTGAGCATACTGCAAAGAGTGTATTGAAATAGCCTATCTTCAGATTTATCTACCATTCCCCAACCCTTCCACTAGGATTCTTTATAATAGCAGAAAATAAGTTTTATTAATCTTTTCATGAATTTCATAATAATCACAAGCTAGGATTCATGAAATATCTGTTGGAGTTTGTATGAAATGATTACTAAAAGATCTTATGACTAATAAAAGTCAACTTCCCAAGAATTATTTGTACTATGAAGAGGGTCTAACCAATTTATGTGCTGTGCTGTGCTTAGTCACTCAGTCACATCTGACTCTTTGCAACCCTACTGACTGTAGCCCCCCAGCTCCTCTGTCTATAGCAACTTTTCAGGCAAGAATACTGTAGTGGGTTGCCATGCCCTCCTCCAAGGGATCTTCCCAACCCAGGGACTGAACCCAGGTCTCCCACATTGCAGGCAGATTCTTTACACTCTGAGCCACCAGGGAAGCCCAAGAATTCTGGAGTGGGTAGCCTCTCCCTTCTCTAGAAGATCTTCCTGACCCAGGAATTAAACTGGAGTCTCCTGCATTACAATCAGATTCTTTATCAGCTGAGCTACCAGGGAAGCCCTAACCAATTTATAATTGGTGCTTATAAAGAGGAGATAATATTTATCAGTGTCATTAAACAAAATCTCCTAGTTTTTATACCTCAAAAGGTTTTATTTCTGACCTTGGTTCAAAGAGCCACTCCATTTCAAAAGTTAGATTATATACCAAAAGCATATGTTTCCTAAAGGAGATTATTTAACCATCTCAAGCATCTGTACAGTATATTTTATGAACTGTTATTTCGAGGAGCTAGATATGGCTTATTTACCTTATATGCAGAGTACAATCATGCAAAATACTGGGCTGGAAGAATCACAAGCTGGCATCAAGACTGCCAGGAGAAATATCAATAACCTCAGATATGCATAGGACACCACTCTAATGGCAGAAAGCAAAGAGGAACTAAAGAATCTCTTGAAGGTGAAAGAGGAGAGGGAAAAAACTAACTTAAAACTCAACACTCAAAAAACAAAGATCATGGTATCCAGTCCCATTGTGTGTGCTTGATAAGTTGCTTCAGTTGTGTCTGACTCTTTGCAACCCTCTTTGCAGCCGGCCAGAGAAGGCGATGACACCCCACTCCAGTACTCTCGCCTGGAAAATCCCATGGACAGAGGAGCCTGGTAGGCTGCAGTCCATGGGGTCGCTAAGAGTCAGAAAAACTGAGTGACTTCACTTTCACTTTTCACTTTCATGCATTAGAAAAGGAAATGGCGACCCACTCCAGTGTTCTTGCCTGGAGAATCCCAGGAACGGCAGAGCCTGGTAGGCTACCGTCTATGGGATTGCACAGAGTCGGACAAGACTGAAGCAACTTAGCAGTTGCGGTTGCAGCCCGCCTGGCTCTTGGGTCCATGGGATTCTCCAGGCAAGAATACGGAGTAGGTTGCCATTTCCTTCTCCAGGGGATCTTCCTAACCCAGGGATTGAACCCAGGTCTCCTTCATTGTAGGTGGATTCTTTACCACTGAGCATGGCAAATAGATGGGGGAAAAGTGGAAACAATGACAGACTTTATTTGGCTCCAAAATCACTGCATATGGTGACTGCACCCATGAAGTTCAAAGATACTTGTTCCTTTGAAGAAAAGCTTTGACAAATCTAGACTGCATGTTTAAAAGTAGAGACATCACATTGTCGACAAAGATTTGTATAGTCAAAGCTATGGTTTTTCCAGGAGTCATGTATAGGCATGAGAGTTAGACCATAAAGGAGGCTGAGCACCAAAGAACTGATGCTTTAGAACTATGACGCTGAAGAAGACTCTTTAGAGTTGTTTGAACATCAAGAATATCAAACCAGTCAATTCGAAAGTAAATCCACCTTGAATTTTCATTGAAAGGACTGATGCTGAAACTGAAGCTTCCTCCAATACTTTGACACCTGATGACAAAGAGCTGACTTATTGGAAAAGACTCTGATGCTGGGAAACGTTGAGGGCAGGAGGAGAAGAGGGTAACAGACAATGAAATAGTTGGATGGCGTCATCAATTCAATGGACATGAGTTTGAGTAAACTCCGTGAGATAGTGAAGGACAGGGAAGTCTGATGAGCTGCAATCCATGGGGTCACAAAGAGTTGAGCACACTGAGTGAGTGAACAACAATAACAGATCTGAGGTTCTCCTATTGTTCTGATCACGATATCCTAGCTAGTTAAATATCTTCTAAATTCTTCATTTCTGTAACATCTTGTTTCCTACTCTGTTCAGTATCTTGGAATGAAAATTGCAATTTTGCTATCTTTCGAGAAGGATTTAATTTTTTAAAAATCTCTTAAAGAAAACTATGCAATCCAGTTTTATACATTTAAAAATATTTTTATGTAATTTATTTCTGAGTGTTCTAACTTTATTTGTGATGACTTTAAGAATTACTTTTCTAAGAAACTATGGCTAATGTAAATCCATCAGCACATGTAAGTCAATGATTTCTTTAATTATTTTCAGTAGGTATTTAGAATTCTAACAGTGATTAACCAACATAATTTCTCATCCTCAACAAATTATTTTGCCACTTACAATTCACCTCATTTCACAATAGTAATGAATGCATAGAAAATTGTTCCTTATACTCATCCTAGGGAGTTGACCTAGAATTAACCATCATTATTATCTCACCAGCTGATGATGTCTTTAATACTATATTATTAGTATAGTAAAGGGGGAAAGTGGAGAGATAATCAATCAAAATCATTCACTTGATGCTTTTTATGCATTTACCCAGTGATGGAAATTGGGGTTCCCCTGGTGGCTCAGATGGTAAAGATCCACCTGTAATGCAGGTGTCCTGGGTTCAATCACCAGGCTGGGAAAATCCTCTGGAGAAGGGAATGGCTACCCACTCCAGTATACTTCCCTGAAGAACTCCATGGACAGAGGAGCCTGGCAGGCTATAGTCCATGGGGTCACAAAGAGTCAGACATGACTGAGCCACTAACACTCTCAGTGTCTTTCAATGATGGAAAAAAGAGCACATTAAAGTAGGTTATACACACACTGGTTCTCTGAGAAGTTATCCTATTAGATACGGCAATCAGCTAGAGCTCAACATTAAGACAATAAACAATTGCTAGACTGTAGATATGACTTTAAAGGACAATAACTGATAATTGGATAGAAAAAGATTTATTTCCTTAAAGATCTTATAGTGAATAAAAGAGTTTGTCATTCTAGACAAGGGAAATGAGCACAGAATAAAGTTGAGATCTACAGGAGGATGATAAAAAGACCAAGCACCTTTCTAACTGGTAACCGTGAGAGACTCATTTGGATAGATAAGATGAAGTCATCAAATTCATTTACTGATTTTTTAAATTCAACAAATATATCCTGAATTTCTACAGTGCTTTGTCCAGGTTTCAAGAGCAATGCAGAAGTGAAATCAGCAGATCTTCTGCCTAAGAAGGCAGGACTATATGTGTGGGGCAATATGGACCTAAAACATTATAATAGCCGGTTGGCATCATCAGACACATACATCAAACATCAAAAGTTTGAATGTCAAGCTTTTAGTCTAGGATTGTACTAGACTTGGAGTGACAGAAGTGTCACTTAATATTGTCTATGAAATCTTAGATTGCTCCTTTATAACTTTTCTGTTTTCATTTTGTTGTTGTTTGCAACTTCCTGATTTTTATCATGCCTGAACTACTTTATTACTTTCAAAATAGATGTCTTTTTCTACAGCCTGCCCTACAAAATGTTGTCAGATTAATTTTACTAAAACACAGTTCTTTAACCAAGAGACTCTTCTGACACAAATATTTTTGACAGGACAGACCTTGAACATTTTGTCCATGATTTCAAGACCTTCTCAGACTTTAATTCTCAGACTTTTTAACTTTATCTTCAATTATTCCTCAATTGATCTCTATTTTCTGATCAAGGTAACTTACCTGATGTTTTCATAGCAAGATTTCCTATTCTGTGTCTTTCCATATAAAATGTTTCCATCTGGAATTCATATCCTCTTCGAATTGCCATTTGTGTGAATTTCTAGTTTCCTTTGGCCTCAGATCCATACCTCAACTGGCATGATTTTTCTATTCTCTTAAGTCCACATTTTCCACCACACAGTATGTACTTGTAATTTTGAATACTGTAATTTCTTATGTTTCTTATTTTTCTGCATTATGTTGTGGATGTTTTTCTCAGTTCCCTAGAGTTGCAGATCAGATAGAGTATGCAGAATACCCTGACCATACTTAAAAGTTATATCTACTGAATATACCTACTAAGTAAGACTACTGGATGAATGAAAAAGCAATCAAGATAGATGCTAGAAGAATGTTAATAACAGGAAATACACAGATGTCTGTTGGGCTGTTGGACTGCCAGGAGGCTGATGGGGTCAAATGTCTAAGTATTTGAAAAGGAAGATGAGAACTTGAGAAATGTGATAGTTTCTATCATGTTGTTAACTAATTAGGATGTCACTTAAGGAGGGAGGGGTGTTCAGGATGGGGAACACAGGTATACCTGTGGTGAATTCACGTTGATGTATGGCAAAACCAATACAATATTGTAAAGTAATTAATCTCCAATTAAAATAAATAAATTTATATTTTAAAAAATAGAGACAATTAAAAGTTGAGAGACTATGATGCTTGTCATCTATTGTCTAAACCAAATAAAAAGGAGTCCTGATACCAGACTAGAGCTGGGATATCCTAATAAGGTGAGGGAACCAAGCATTAAAGTTAAATTACTGTGTGGGTTGGTGGGGTAGGGTTCCTGATATTGCTAGACTTCAATGAAAAGTTAGCATTTGAGCAGAATAATCCAATTTATAATAATGTGCCTTCCGGCTCTCTGTCTGTATAACAAACAGCAATTTCCCCTTCCTCTCTATATAAAGGTAATTAATATGAGAAGTAATTAACATATATGAGGAGTTTTGAGAAATAGAAATAATCAAGTTTTCTGTAAGAAATTCATCCCAAGATCAAACAGATTAAAATCATGACTAGTTATTCATGATAACCACATATAACTTTACATTTCTAACTGAGCAGAGTGAGCAGGAAGATGCCCTCATTCTCCAACCTCCAAGCTACCTGTCCTCAGTGGACTTTGTAACTATCATTTTTTCTGTTAAACTTTTTATTTTGTATTGGAGCAGAACTGATTAACAATATCATGATAGTTTCAGGTGAACAGCGAAGGGACTCAGCCATGCATATACATGTATCCATTCTCCCACAAACTCCTCTCCTGTCCAAGCTGTCACGTAACACTAAACAGAGCTCCATATGCTACACAGCAGGTCCTCGTTTGTAACATCTCTGATTGCGAAAAAACCATATCTCCTTGGCTTTAACTCTAAAAATGTGTTCCATCAATCTGGATAAATGTGAGTTCTAATTTTCACCAGCTGCTTTTCTTTAGGAAATTTTTAAAATCTCTCTGGATTTCAGTTAACTCACAAGCAGTAGGAATAATTAATAGTATTAACTTCATGCAGGCTGGTGGAGGATTAGCAGGAAGGATGCTGGTATGATGACTAAACTGCAGGTACTCAAAAGTGATATTTTGTTTTCTTCCTTCCCCAACCTCTCATTAACAAGGAAGTACAAAGAGGTCAATGATATCAAGCTTATAGAAAAGCTATGAAGCTGTATTATACTTTTTCTCTTAAAAAATATGAGACATATGTACAATGCCATCTTTATGTTTTTTTAAGATTAAGAAAACAAGAAGGATTTTTTTTCTGATTTAATTTCCTATAATTACTGAGAAATTCCTGGAGTATGAAATGGCAACCCACTCCAGTATTCTTTCTTGGAAAATTCCATGGACAGGAGCCTCATGGGCTACAGTACATGGAGTCACAAAGAGTCAGACATGACTCGGTGACTCACTGACTGAGAAATTTAGTGCTAAAATGATGTGTTGTCACTCTCTACTGTATTTTATTTCTAGACAGTAATACTGTATCCTAAACCACTTCTTCAAACATGTATTCTCGGTATGTATTCTTTCATTCTCCCCTAGCTAGTGATAATTGGATAGCTAGTGATAATTGGGTAAGTTGTGTGTTTACATTCAACAGATAATCTTTTGGAGACAGTGTTTTATTTTTCTGAAGTTTCCAAAATAATTGAACAAAGAAAAGCAAGTTATTCTTATTATACATGTTCAGTCATTCAGTTGTGTCTAACTCTCTGCAACCCATGGACTGCAGCCTGCCAGGCTACTCTGTCCATGGAATTTTCCAGGAAAGAACACTGGAGTGGGTTATCATTTCATATTCCAAGACACTTTCCTGACCCAGGGTATGAACCCACTATTTCTGTGTCTCCTGCATTGGTAGGCAGATTATCACCTGAGAAGCCCAAGTTACCTTCATTAATTGAGTGTCTTTATTTGCAGTTCACTTATCCACTAAAAGATTTGAATAATTCTGAACACTAAGTTGATATATAGTCACAAACAGTATCAATATTTTTTAAAAATGTATTACAGATTAATTGAATATTTTTACCCTGAAATTTCTGAGTATGTTAAGGCTTTATTAAATATAATATTTGGCCACAGTTTGAAGTTTTGATAGTAATGATAATCAAGTAACCACATGAAATAAACTTAAAGCATTTTTTCCTATAAATATAAAGAAGAAGCATATGTAATAATTATTTTAGAATTAACTATCTATAAGTAAATTTAAATTAATGCATACTGGATCATAAAAGTGAATGAATGCAGCGCTCAGGAAAACCTGTCACAATAATAAGTAAACACGAAGCACATCTAGGTTATAAAATTTAAATAGCTTGAAAAGTATAACACTTCCATCCATCTTCCCTACCCCAAAGTTCCTCATCCCTGAAGTAACAATTATTCTTACTTATCTCACTGGAATTTATCTCAGAAAGAAGATGGTTTATTTATAGATACAATCCTTTTTTAAAATTTTACAAAAGATATATTGAATATTCTTTCAATCCTAGTAGCAAATATGACCCCTGTAGTTTTTCAACTTGATAGATTTCTTTTTTTTTTAATACTTTATTCTACTTTACAATACTGTATTGATTTTGCCATACACTGACATGAATCAGCCACAGGTGTACACGATCTCCCAATGCCGAATCCCCCTCCCACCTCCTACCCCCACACCATCTCCCTGGATCATCCCATACACCAGCTCCAAGCATCCTGTGTCCTGTATTGAACATAGACTGGCACTTCATTTCTTATATGATAGTATACATGTTTCAACTTGATAGATTTCTAAATCCACAAAAAGTATGTCATGTCAATACTTGTGGCAGATTCACGTTGATGTATAGCAAAACCAATACAATATTGTAAAGTAATTGAGCTCCAATTAAAATAAATAAATTTATATTTTAAAAAAAGAAATACAGAAAGCATGAATGCATCTGTGATTTAGAGAGATAGGAAGGTAAGATTAGGAAGTCAATTGTTCAGCAGAAAACATCACTCTCCCCCATTGCTTTTGATTTTTACCATGTCCCTAGGGTACTGGAGAAGGCAATGGCACCCCACTCCAGGACTCTTGCCTGGAAAATCCCATGGACAGAGGAGCCTGGTGGGCTGCAGTCTATGGGGTCCCTAAGAGTAGGGCACGACAGAGCGACTTCACTTTTACTTTTCACTTTCATACATTGGAAAAGGAAATGGCAACCCACTTCAGCATTCTTGCCTAGAGAATCCCAGGGAGAGGAGACTAGTGGGCTGCTGTCTATGGAACTGCACAGAGTCGGACACTACTGAAGCAACTTAGCAGCAGCAGCAGTGTAAAACTAATTGTTATGTCTGGGAATCAGAGAAATACTGCTACTATTAGACCATTATTATCAGAAACACTGCTACTATTACAATAACATGCTGGTTTTTTCATGTTAAAGACTGAAGACCTTGCTGCTGCTGCTGCTGCTAAGTCGCTTCAGTCGTGTCTGACTCTCTGTGACCCCATAGACGGCAGCCCATCAGGTTCCCCTGTCCCTGGGATTCTCCAGGCAAGAATACTGGAGTGGGTTGCCATTTCCTTCTCCAATACATGAAAGTGAAAAGTGAAAAAGTGAAAGTGAAGTCACTCAGTCGTGTCCGACTCTTCACGACCCCATGGACTGCAGCCCACCCGGCTCCTCCGTCCATGGAATTTTCCAGGCAAGAGTACCGGAGTGGGTTGCAGTAGAAAAAAATCTTTTCATAAGAATCTTTTTCCCACTTACAGTTAACACAATTTGAAATACACTATAGCAAATTATTTTTGTTCAAGTAAACTTTTGCTGATTTTTCCAGGCTGAATTAAAATGTACCTCCTTAAAATGTATCACTTTAAGGAGGTTTCCCTCTGCCTTCCCTTCATGTACACTCTTGCTATGCTCATGATACTCACCAAAGCTGTTGTGGAATTTACCAGAATAGTTTGGTCTATGAGTTCCAATAAGCAATGAAATTTTGTAGCAGTTTATGGTATAGGTGCTAAACAAGTGTAAACTAAACATTAGCCTCTGTTACTCAGTTTTGACTGTGAACTTGTAGGTGATTTAATGGAACACAAGGCAAATGGCTGACTTATTTATTGGTTGTATTAAACAGAAAGACTGGAAATCAACCAAAAATATTTCAAAGGAAAAAGCCAATAAATAAATATCTAATTAGATTATTTTAATGAAACCTCTACCTTTCAAGGTACCACTCTCTGTCTGACTTTGTCCTCAATTTCTTTCTCTTAATCCCTATTTATTCTGTCCTATCAATTCCCTCCTTACTCTATTATTTAGTTTCTTCTGTCTTTCTCATTTCTCTTGTTTGTCTTTTCTCCTTTCCCACCTCAGTTTTTCTACCTTAGAAAATCACATACAACACACACAAATGCAGACACACACACAGCCGAAATAGTTTTTTTATTTGATCTTTCCTTACCGGGATGAAGATGTAGGCTCAGTTGTTTGTCTTTGCACACGTGCATGTTTAATTAAATGTTCTTTTACAGCAGTTTGGACTTCAGCTGGGATATCAGGGGAAGTGTGGCTGATTTTTATTGCAGGCTCAATAACTTTTAGTGCTGGTTCTCCATTTTCTTTAATCTCTTTTTTCTCTTCAGTCTCAAAAACTTCAGTGGGAGCACTTGACATGCTCTGTGGAAGGGTACTGACATTGGAAGTCATGGGTTTGCTCTTCCAGAAAGGCCAGCATAACTTCCAGAAGACAAAAAGTGAAACAACCAACAAGGCCAGGCCACAAAAGCTGACAACAACTGCTAACAGGCTGACTGAAATATCTGGAAAAAAATTACAATGTAGGAGAAATATTAAGTCATTGATAATGTATATAGTAAAGCAGTAATTGTGGGATAATGTGATATTATGGTTATTATTAATAGTATGCTGATTTAGAGTTTTAAAAATCTACTTTTAAGTACTTTTGTAAGGAGGAAATGTTAATAATTATGTTTGTTCTCTATGTTTGCATCTCACTCTTGCCCTGGAAATAGGTTCATCTATACCACTGATGACATAGA
>SJYW01039989.1:113848-137446 GCA_006410735.1 Raphicerus campestris | reverse complement strand
TCCCACCCCCACACCATCTCCCCAGATCATCCCGTACACCAGCTCCAAGCATCCTGTATCCTGTATTGAACATAGACTGGCACTTCATTTCTTATATGATAGTATACATGTTTCAACTTGATAGATTTCTAAATCCACAAAAAGTATGTCATGTCAATACTTGTGGCAGATTCACGTTGATGTATAGCAAAACCAATACAATATTGTAAAGTAATTGAGCTCCAATTAAAATAAATAAATTTATATTTTAAAAAAAGAAATACAGAAAGCATGAATGCATCTGTGATTTAGAGAGATAGGAAGGTAAGATTAAGAAGTCAATTGTTCAGCAGAAAACATCACTCTCCCCCATTGCTTTTGATTTTTACCATGTCCCTAGGGTACTGGAGAAGGCAATGGCACCCCACTCCAGGACTCTTGCCTGGAAAATCCCATGGACAGAGGAGCCTGGTGGGCTGCAGTCTATGGGGTCCCTAAGAGTAGGGCACGACAGAGCGACTTCACTTTTACTTTTCACTTTCATACATTGGAAAAGGAAATGGCAACCCACTTCAGCATTCTTGCCTAGAGAATCCCAGGGAGAGGAGACTAGTGGGCTGCTGTCTATGGAACTGCACAGAGTCGGACACTACTGAAGCAACTTAGCAGCAGCAGCAGTGTAAAACTAATTGTTATGTCTGGGAATCAGAGAAATACTGCTACTATTAGACCATTATTATCAGAAACACTGCTACTATTACAATAACATGCTGGTTTTTTCATGTTAAAGACTGAAGACCTTGCTGCTGCTGCTGCTGCTAAGTCGCTTCAGTCGTGTCTGACTCTCTGTGACCCCATAGACGGCAGCCCATCAGGTTCCCCTGTCCCTGGGATTCTCCAGGCAAGAATACTGGAGTGGGTTGCCATTTCCTTCTCCAATACATGAAAGTGAAAAGTGAAAAGTGAAAGTGAAGTCGCTCAGTCGTGTCCGACTCTTCACGACCCCATGGACTGCAGCCCACCCGGCTCCTCCGTCCATGGAATTTTCCAGGCAAGAGTACCGGAGTGGGTTGCAGTAGAAAAAAATCTTTTCATAAGAATCTTTTTCCCACTTACAGTTAACACAATTTGAAATACACTATAGCAAATTATTTTTGTTCAAGTAAACTTTTGCTGATTTTTCCAGGCTGAATTAAAATGTACCTCCTTAAAATGTATCACTTTAAGGAGGTTTCCCTCTGCCTTCCCTTCATGTACACTCTTGCTATGCTCATGATACTCACCAAAGCTGTTGTGGAATTTACCAGAATAGTTTGGTCTATGAGTTCCAATAAGCAATGAAATTTTGTAGCAGTTTATGGTATAGGTGCTAAACAAGTGTAAACTAAACATTAGCCTCTGTTACTCAGTTTTGACTGTGAACTTGTAGGTGATTTAATGGAACACAAGGCAAATGGCTGACTTATTTATTGGTTGTATTAAACAGAAAGACTGGAAATCAACCAAAAATATTTCAAAGGAAAAAGCCAATAAATAAATATCTAATTAGATTATTTTAATGAAACCTCTACCTTTCAAGGTACCACTCTCTGTCTGACTTTGTCCTCAATTTCTTTCTCTTAATCCCTATTTATTCTGTCCTATCAATTCCCTCCTTACTCTATTATTTAGTTTCTTCTGTCTTTCTCATTTCTCTTGTTTGTCTTTTCTCCTTTCCCACCTCAGTTTTTCTACCTTAGAAAATCACATACAACACACACAAATGCAGACACACACACAGCCGAAATAGTTTTTTTATTTGATCTTTCCTTACCGGGATGAAGATGTAGGCTCAGTTGTTTGTCTTTGCACACGTGCATGTTTAATTAAATGTTCTTTTACAGCAGTTTGGACTTCAGCTGGGATATCAGGGGAAGTGTGGCTGATTTTTATTGCAGGCTCAATAACTTTTAGTGCTGGTTCTCCATTTTCTTTAATCTCTTTTTTCTCTTCAGTCTCAAAAACTTCAGTGGGAGCACTTGACATGCTCTGTGGAAGGGTACTGACATTGGAAGTCATGGGTTTGCTCTTCCAGAAAGGCCAGCATAACTTCCAGAAGACAAAAAGTGAAACAACCAACAAGGCCAGGCCACAAAAGCTGACAACAACTGCTAACAGGCTGACTGAAATATCTGGAAAAAAATTACAATGTAGGAGAAATATTAAGTCATTGATAATGTATATAGTAAAGCAGTAATTGTGGGATAATGTGATATTATGGTTATTATTAATAGTATGCTGATTTAGAGTTTTAAAAATCTACTTTTAAGTACTTTTGTAAGGAGGAAATGTTAATAATTATGTTTGTTCTCTATGTTTGCATCTCACTCTTGCCCTGGAAATAGGTTCATCTATACCACTGATGACATAGATGGGTGGGATGGGGGGAGGTGGGAGGGTAAGGAGGTCCAAGAGGGAGAGGAAATATGTATATTTACATATAGTTCATTCACTTCATTGTACAGAGGAAACTAACATAATACTCTATCTATATACATGTTTGAATATATATGTATTCAAAGGAAACAATTGAAAAATTTTATCGCAGGAAGTTTCCAGTTGTATATAAGAAAAGCATGATATATACACATTATTTCCAAGTATAGTACAAGGGGGTCCAAGAGTTTGCAAAATGAAGGTTAGCTCCTTGCAACCTACCTTGAAGTCATGAAGCTTAACATGCTCTAAGACTGTATATAACAAGAAAGCCTTCTGTTGACTTCATCTTTGATCTACAGATGCAACCTTCTTACTCTCTAAGCAGTAATAATGTTAAATATTTGTATAAGCTGCTTTCTGTGGTCTAAATGAGAATGTGTGTGCACTAAGCAGCTTCATCCATGTCTGACTCTTGGTGACCCTATGGATCATAGCCTGCCAGGCTCCTCTGTCCATAGGATTCTCCAGGCAAGAATACTGGAGTGGGTTGCCATGCCCTTCTCCAGGGAACCTTCCCAACCCAGGGATTGCACTCGTGTCTCTTATGTCTCTTGCACTGGCAAGCAGCATCTTTACCACTGGCACCACCTGGGACACATTACTAATAGAGAATGAGTACACAATTAGTTGTACTTTCAAACTCCATGTGTGTGTATGTACTCAGTCGCTCAGTTATGTTGGAGTTTTTGTGTCCCCATGGGCCCACCAGGCTTTTTTGTTCGTGGAATTTTCCAGGAAAGAATACTAGACCAGGTTGCCATTTCCTACTCCAGGGATCTTCCCAACCCAGGAATCAAACCAGCATGCATCTCTTGCACTTCCTGCATTAGCAGGCAGATTCTTTACCACTGTGCTACCTGGGAAACCCCTCTTCAAACTCCATAGGTCCTTTCTAATAAGGTCGAGAGCTACTAACTTCTGAAGTCCAAAATTGGTTAATAATTTGCTAAGGAATTTTAAAATATTCTTATTTTAAAATAATTACAAAATTAATATATGTGTAAAATAATTAAAAGGAATATAATAAAAAGTTAATAAGATTATATAAATAAATAAATGGGAGAGAAGTCACAACTCTCATGCAAAATCATGCCCAGTAGTTTATGTAGATACTCTGCCCTCAAGGAAATGGAAAACAGCTCTCCACTCCTTAACTGTGGGATGTACAAAGTAACTTCCTCCTACTGAGTACTTCCTCTTACTGAGTACCTAATGAGTATCTTTTGCATGAAAAGGGGCAAAATGGTATAATTTTACACAAGAGACATCTGAAAAATACAAACCTCATCCAGGTGATCAAGGGGAACATCAACAGTGAAAAATCATGTCAATAGCCTTGATATGATGTGATGAATATGGCACATTATCTCTGCGATCTTTCTTCCCAAATTAATAACCCAGATCTAATCATGAAAAAAATATGAAAATTCAAGTATAGGGACATTCTACAAAACACCTGACCAGTACTCTTCAAAACCCAATGTTGTCAAAAAAAGGAAGTCTGAGAAACTGTCATACTGTCATAACTCAGAGAGACTAAGGAGACATGATAATTAAATGTGATATGGTAATCTAGATGGAACTATCCTAGATAGTCTCCTAGAATAAAAAATAAAGAACATCATGAAAAAAGAAATATGAATAAAGTATGGACTTCAGTTAACAATGTATCAATACTAGTTCAGCAACTATAACCAAATACATTAGTATTTCACATACTAATATAAATGTTAATAATAGGAGCAACTGAATGTGGGGAATATGGAAACTCTGTACTGTCTTCCCAAATGTTTCTGTACATTGACATCAGTTTCAAAAAGTAAAATCCATTGAAACATGTTAAGAATATCCCTCTACCAATTTCCATTTTCACCTTCCTAAAATTACAAATGTTAGCAATCTGGTGTTGCAGCACTCTTAAAGTTTGGAAGACTAAATAGATATCCCACAAAGAACTTTTCTAGACTTAGATAACCATATACTTTTATTTCATAACTTTGTTTAGCATCAGTGTCAAATATAACTCTTAATTTTTTTTGTTTCTCTTTTTTAAATNAATTTCAAAAAGTAAAATCCATTGAAACATGTTAAGAATATCCCTCTACCAATTTCCATTTTCACCTTCCTAAAATTACATATGTTAGCAATCTGGTGTTGCAGCACTCTTAAAGTTTGGAAGACTAAATAGATATCCCACGAAGAACTTTTCTAGACTTAGATAACCATATACTTTTATTTCAAACTTTGTTTAGCATCAGTGTCAAATATAACTCTTAATTTTTTTTGTTTCTCTTTTTTAAATAAAAGATGTTAGGGATATAACAGACTGAATTGTGTCTGTCCCTCCACCACCTCCAAATTCATATGTTAAAGTCCTAACACCCAGGACCTCAGAATATAACTGTTTTGGAGTTAGGCCTTTTAAATTAGTAATTAAGACAAAATGAGGTCATATGAATAAGCCCTAGTGCAATATATCTGAGGTCCTTATAAGAAGAAGAGATTAAGACAAAGAGAGTCATAGAGGGAAGACCATGTAAGGGCCCAGGGAGAAGGTAACCATCAAGAAGCCAATTGGGAGAGGACTCGAAAGAAATCTACCCTCCTGACAGCTTGTCTCAGACTTTTAGTTTTCAAAACTCTGAGGAGTAAGTTTCTGTTGTTTAAGTGACCCATTGCAGTACTTGGTTATGGAAGCCCTAGCAAACTAAAGAACAAATCTAATTTCTTTTAATCACCATTGTAAAACACCACTCCTCGAAAGCAACCACTAACCTCAGTTTGGTGTGAATCTGTCCAGTCCAAGCACTAATAAACAAAAATATCTCTTAAGTAATCATAAAGTATAGAACTTTAAGTATAGAATAAAATATAGAATTTCACTGGAGAAAGAAATGATAACCCACTCCAGTATTCTTGCCTAGAGAATCCCATGAACAGTCTGAAAAGGCAAAAAGATATGATACCGTAACATGAGCCCCCAAGATCAAAAGATGTCCAATATGCTACTGGGAAAGAGCAGAGAACAATTACTAATAGCTCCAGAAAGAATGAAGTGGCAGGGCCAAAGCAGAAATGATGCTCAGTTGTGGATGCACCTGGTGGTGAAAGTAAAGTCCAATGCCATAAAGAACAATATTGCATAGGAACCTGGAATGTTAGCTCCATGAATCAAGGTAAATTGAAAGTGGTCAAACAGGAGATGGAAAGAGTGAACATTGATATCTTAGGAATCAGTGAACTGAAATGGACAGGAATGGGAAAATTTAATTCAGATGACCATTATATCTATTATTGTGGGCAAGAATCCCTTAGAAGAAATGGAGTAGCCCTCATAGTCAACAAAAGATTCTGAAATGCAGTACTTGGGTGCAAGCTCAGAGAGAATGATCTCAGTTCATTTCCAAGACAAATCATTTAATATCACAGTAATCCAAGTCTGTGCCCCAAACATTAATGGTGAAGAAGTTAACGCTGACTGGTTATGAAGACCTACCACACCTTCTAGAACAAAAAGCAAAAGATGTCCTTTTCATTATATCAGACTGGAATGCAAAAGTAGGAAGTCAAGAGATACCCAGAATAACCAGCAAGTTAGGCTTATGAGTACAAAATGAAGCAGGACAAAGTTTAACAGAGTTTTTCCAAGAGAACATACTGGTCATAGCAAACACCCTTTTCCAGCATACCAAGAGACATGGATATCACCAGGTGGTCAATATGGAAATCAGATCAATTATGTTCTTTGCAGCTGAAAATGGAGAGCAATATATAGTCAGCTAAAACAAGACCCGGAGTTGGCCCAAATCATGAGCTCCTTATTACAAAATTCAAGCTTAAATGGAAGAATGTAAGGAAAACCACTAGATAATTTAGTGAAAGTGTTAGTCACTCATGGTATGACCTAAGTCAAATCGCTTGTGATATACAGTGGAGGTAACAAATAGATTCAAGGGAGTAGATCTGATAGAGTGCCTGAATAAGGCAGAGATTTGTAACATTGTACAGGAGGCAGTGACCAAATTATTCCAGAGAAAAAGAAATGCAAGAAGACAAAGTGGTTGTCTGAGGAGGCTTTACAAATAGCTCAGGAAAGAACAGAAGTGAAGGGCAAAGGAGAAAGGGAAAGATATACCCAACTGAATGCAGAATTCCAGAAAATAACAAGGTGAGACAAGAAGGCCATCTTAAATGAATGATTCAAAGAAATAGGGGGAAATAGTGGAATGGGAAAGATGAGAGGTCTCTTCAAGAAAATCAGAGATATAAAGGGAATATTTCATATAAGAATGGGCACAATAAAGGAGAGAAATGGTAAGGACTTAATTGAAGCAGAAGATTAAGAAGAAATGGCAAGAATACTCAGAAAGGTGTTAATGACCCAGAGAAGTACTGTGGTTTGATCACTCATCTAGAGCCAGAAATCCTGGAGTGGGAAGTAAAGTGGGCCTTAGGAAGCCTTACTATGAACAAAGTTAGTGGAGGTGATAGAATTCCAGCTGAGCTACTTAAAACCCTAAAAGATGTCGTTGCTGTTAAAGTGCTATGAGTGTAGCACTTTTCCAAATTTGGAAAACTCAGCAGTGGCCATAGGGCTGGAAAAGGTCCGATTTCATTCCAGTCCTAAAGAAGAGTAATGTCAAAGAATATTCAAATTACTGCACAACTGCACGCATCTCACACGCTAGCAAAGTAATGCTCAAAATTCTCCAAGCCAGGCTTCAACAGTATGTGAACTGTGAAATTCCAGATGTTCAAACTGGATTTAGAAAAGGCAGAGAAACCAGAGATCAAATTGCCAACATTTGCCAGATTGTGGAGAAAGCATGGGGGTTCCAGAACATCATCTACTTCTGCTTCATTGACTAAAGGCTTTGACAACGTGGATCACAACGAACTGTGGAAAATTCTTAAAGATATGGATATACCAGACCACCTTACCTGTCTCCTGAGAAACCCATATGCAGGTCAAGAAGCAACAGTTAGAACTGGACATGGAACAACTCCATGTATTTGTGCGTGCTATTTTGCATCAGCTGTGTCCGACTCTTTGAACTTTACTGAAACTGTAGCCTGCCAGGCTCCTTTGCCCATGGGATTCTCAAGAATACTGGAGTAGGTTGCCCTGCCCTCCTGCAGGGGATCTTCCCAACCCAGGGATCAGATCTGTATCTCCCGGGGCTCCTGCATGCAGGCAGAGTCTTTATACTGAGCCACCAGAGAAGCCCACATGTATGGAAAAACTGACTAGCTCAAAATTGGGAAAGGAATACAACAAAGCTGTATTTGTTAACTTTCTTGTTTAACTTATATGCAGAGTACATCACGGAAAATGCTAGGCTAGATGAATCACAAGCTTGAATTGAGATGTTTGGGAGAAATAACAACAACCTCAGATATGCAGATGATACCACTTTAATGGCAGAAAGTGAAGAGGAAGTAAAGAACCTCTTGATGAAGCTGAAAAAGGAGAGTGAAAGAGATGACTTAAAACTCAACATCAAAAAACTAGGTCCTATCACTTCATGGCAAATAGATGGGGGAAATGTGGGAACAGGATCAGATTTCACTTTCTTGGGCTCCAAAATCAATGTGGATGGTGATTGTATCCATGATATTAAAAGAGACTTGCTCCTTGAAAGAAAAGCTATCTCAGACCTAGACAGTGTATTAAAAAGCAGAGATGTCACTTTGCCGACAACATTCTGTGTAGTCAAAGCTATGGTTTTTCCCGCAGTCATGTTTGGGTGAGCTGGACCGTAAAAGTTGGAACATGAGTGTTGGACCATAAAGGCTGATCACTAAAGAATTGATGCTTAAGACCTGTGGTGTTCAAGAAGACTCTGGAGAGTCCCTTGGACAGCAAGAAGGTCAAACCAGTCAGTCCCTAAAGGAAATCCATCCTGAATATTCATTGGAAGGACTGATGCTGAAGCTGAAGCTCCAATACTTTGGCCACCTGATGCGAAGAGCTGACTCATTGGAAAAGACCCTGATGCTGGGAAAGATTGAGGGCAGGAGGAGAAGTGGGTGACAGAGGATGAGATGGTTGGGTGGCATCACTGGCTCAGTGGACATGAGTTTAAGTACACTTAGGGAGATAGTGATGGACAGAGAAGCCTTGAAGAGTCAGATATGACTTAATGACTGANATGGTTGGGTGGCATCACTGGCTCAGTGGACATGAGTTTAAGTACACTTAGGGAGATAGTGATGGACAGAGAAGCCTTGAAGAGTCAGATATGACTTAATGACTGAACAACAACAGCAACAACAGATTATTTCAAAACAGGACCAAGACTCACTAACAAAACATCATGTAAGTTTACCAGTTCCTACAATTTAAAAGAAATATTATTTTACTTTTACTTTCATTTACCTGATAGGGAAATGATTGGTAGTTTTACCTTTCTGTAATTAGTGAGGTTAAATGGTTCTGGTTTAATTCTCAGTCTGTTGCTGATGCAAATCCACTCAGAAATTGAAATAATTCTAAGTTTTTATTGCTTCTTAATTCTGGGGAAACAGTGTCAGACTTTATTTGGGGGGGCTCCAAAATCACTGCAGATGGTGACTGCAGCCATGAAATCAGAAGACGCNCTTTGGCCATCTCATGCGAAGAGTTGACTCATTGGAAAAGACTCTCATGCTGGGAGGGATTGGGGGCCAGAGGAGAAGGGGACGACTGAGGATGAGATGGCTGGATGGCATCATGGACTTGATGGATGTGAGTCTGAGTGAACTCCGGGAGTTGGTGATGGACAGGGAGGCCTGGCGTGGTGTGATTCATGGGGTCACAAAGAGTCGGACCTGACTGAGTGACTGAACCACACTGAACTGAATTGGAGGTTAATTACTTTCAATATTGTATTGGTTTTGCCATACATCAATATGAATCTGCCACAGGTATACACGTGTTCCCCATCCTGAACCCCCCTCCCTCCTCCCTCCCCATACCTTCCCTCTGGGTCGTCCCAGTGCATCCTCCCAGGTCATCTTAGCCAATCTGGGTCAAATTAAAACTTTGCATAACATTCCACAGTATCCTGTGATTTGACTCCTGGCTATTGACCCAACTTCATTCATCTGCCACTCTATTGCCTGTTCTTTTCCTATGGGCCACATATTACTCTCTCATGATTTCTGTTCAGTCTGTTTCAAGTGGCTCCATTGTTTTCTCCTATCTGTCTGCCTGGCAAATTTGTATTCATGCTTCAATAACCAGATCCAGTAGTATCTTTCCCTGAAGCTCTTTCTGCCTCCTCTGTTCCTAACGGCTTTTAAAGCTCACCCACCACCACAGCACTAGTATTGTGACATAAATAATTTTTTGGCCTATAATTTTTATCCTAAATGCTTGGGATACAATGGTTTCAAAACTTATTTTCTTTTGGATATTAGAAAGGTATTATGGTAAACATTATTAGGAATAACATCTAGTAATCAAATACATTAATAGATATGTAATGAAATATACAAATTAGGCACACTGAATGGGATCACTGAAGACTGTAAGCAACTTAATGTCAATTTAGGTAAGATGTTGGTGCCAAATTGGACAATTTACAAAATAATTTTCAGTTTTTTGAGGTTTGGAGGTTTCATAATTGTGGATAAGGGATCGTGGATATGTGCTTATTTTGCTTCTCCAAGTGTTCCCAGCCTAAAAATAAACCCACTTCCTTTATTTACCTTTTTTAGTGTTTAGTATATATCATACAGTCAAAAAATATTTATGGAGCTTCTGAAAACATATTTGGGGAATTATCTCAAAAGATATGCCTATGTACTTCAAGACAGCTGGACAACTAAGAGTTGAGTGATATGAAAGGAAAATGCAGAAATTCTTATACTAGGAAAATAGTATAATTATACTGTGAAATCATTTTGACCTGGGTTCAAATGTCAGCCCCACCACTGTGTGGCTTCGGGCAACTTGTTTAGACTTTAAGAATCTTAGTAAAATTGAGGAANTGAAAGGAAAATGCAGAAATTCTTATACTAGGAAAATAGTATAATTATACTGTGAAATCATTTTGACCTGGGTTCAAATGTCAGCCCCACCACTGTGTGGCTTCGGGCAACTTGTTTAGACTTTAAGAATCTTAGTAAAATTGAGGAATTTATCTTTTTGTTTCATAGGAATACTGTGAGCTTTATATAAGGAAATATATATAAATTATTAATCATCATAGTTTGCAACAACTATGGGTAACAACAACATAGTAAGGGCAACAATGGGTTGCTACTATTATCAACTTTTTTTTTTTTCTTTAAACAAGAGTACCTAGGGGAAAGGAGGCATAGGTATGGAATGAGTATGGATTGAATGGTGATTCACAGATTAGTAAGAAGAGAAACATCTTCCAATGCTATTCGGTACTAAAAGGAGTGAATTTGTTTGTATTAGAGACCAAAATTTCTAAGTAAAAATTATTTTTTCAAGAAGCTAATAAATAACATTCTATTTTCCTACTCAGTTGTGCTCAGAGAAACTGTTCAACCAGGTAGCAATTATAATAAAAGTGAGTATAAGCTTAGTTAGTTCAGTCGTTCAGTCATGTCCAATTCTTTGCAACCCCATGCACACAAGGCCTCCTTGTCCATCACTAACTCCCAGAGTTTACCCAAACTCATGTCCATTGAGTCAGTGATGCCATCCAACCATCTCATTCTCTGTCATCCCCTTCTCCTCCTACCCTCAATCTTTCCCAGCATCAGGATCTTTTCAAATGAGTCAGCTCCTCACATCAGGTGGCCAAAGTATTGGTGTCTCAGCTTCAACATCAGTCCTTCCAATGAACACCCAGGACTGATCTCCTTGCAATACAAGGGACTCTCAAGAGTCTTCTCCAACACCATAGTTCAAAAGAATCAACTCTTCTTTGATCTATTAGAAGTTGACTTGCTAACATATCACTTTGAATTAATTAGACTTTCAGATACAGCCAGAAGCTTGGCTAGACAACCACAAGTATTCTCCATGAGTACCTGACCCTATAAAATGTATTACATGAAGCAGTCGAGAATATCTATCAATCAAGAGGGAAACAGGTAAGTCATGTCTTAGGGATAGGGTAAGCTAAGATTCCATGATTATCTTATCTGTAGCTTCTTCCATCCAGAAATGCAAAACGAGGGGAAAGGGCTTTTCCCACAACAAGAAAAAGTGAAAGGAGTTACATTAATTAGAATTTCTTTGAAAAAAAAAAACCTAAAATTATAAAAACAAGCTTATTGCATTATATATTTTTACATTGCTTATTATTGCAATTATGACAAATAAGAGTATTTCCAAAAAAAAAAAAAAACCCAACAGTTTAATTATTAGGTCTTGATGACATTTTTTTTTCCAACAAAATTTGTTAAACAAGATAAAGACTGACTATCAAAAGATTAAGGGAATTTTAAAGAGATTAAGGGAGGATTTGTGAGAATTTGTAAAGTCATCAAAATGTTTGAAAAAAATTTTTTTAATGATGGTTTTTCAACATTTAACTATGACATAAAGGATGTTATGAGTTCGGACTTAGTTCAAATTGAAATATGTAGTCCCAGAAGCATTTTTATGTCAAGGTATGAAATGGTTAAATATGCATTTCATAAATAACACTCTGTCTGGGGAGAAAATAAAAGTGGAGACCAGATGAAAAGAGAAAAAATAGTTACCAATTAGAGTAGTCATCCACATGAGAGATCAGAGTATTTCTGAACAAGGGTGGCTAGAATGGGAAAAAGAGCACATTTTAGCGGTATTTGGAAAGGCAAGGGGCTTGTAAGGAGTGTGAAGATTGAAGAACAAGAATGTGATTTATTGAGAGACAAACAGGATGATGAAGTAAGGAAGACCATGACTTCAGCTATGTTGGGTTTAGACTATATATTAATAATAATACTCAACATGCAAGTAGAAATTTTGAGTAAACTGTTGGTCATATATGCCTGCAACTGAAGATAAAATTGAAGGATTTCTTTAAACAGACGAATCTGAATCCATGACAAAGAAGGTAAAAGCTCCTCAACAGAATCCTGAAGACATCATAATTTATAATTAAAGAAAGAAAGAGAAATTTAAAGAACAAAGAGTCTGCTTACAAGACTGAGAAAGAGTAGAAGACTTATGAAAAAAATGAGGTCAAGGTGTTTTCATAGAAGTTTGGAGAGTATTTATAAAGTGATAGGTAGTATAAAAAGTTAAAATAAGTTCAATCAAAACTAAGGTAGATAAGTAAACATTAACTTAAACAAGTAAGTCTGCAGTGAATTCAATAAGGCTAGTGCAGCAAAGACTGTGTTAACCAGATGAATGTGGTTTAATGAATGAATGAGAGTGAGGATGTGAATTCTGTGAGTATAGCTAGTTCTTTCAAGATATTATATTTAGGAAAGAAGGAAAGAATCACTCATGGAATTGATGTTTTTAATGGTGTTTTTAATTAAAAATGTGCAATATTTCAGCATGGTTTATAATTTATGGGAAAATAGTACCAGATAAGGAGAGAAATAATTAACAATAAAGTTAATTATAATTAACAATAAAGTAGCATAAAAGGTGATGATGGATGGAATCTGAAGCAAAGATGAAAGAACTCTATTACTTCTTCCTTTTCAAGAAAAAGAAGATAGTTCTGAAATCAAATTTTATAGGTATAGGCAGGAATTCAAGAGAACTCTTGTTTATAATTTTCTCTCCAAATAGGAGTTAGAGTCAACTGCCAGTTATTTGGGGATGTTGGAAAATAATTTGGAATATTTAAGTACAGTGGGGAAAATTTGATATATGAACTTTAGAGAATAGGAGAAAATTGAATAGAAAAACATAGGACATCTGGTCAGAATTGAGGGTTCTTTTGTAACTGAAGACTAATAGTGATATTAGCCTGCCTGGTTTTAAAATCTAAATATTCAAGTTCTTTGGTGTAGGAATAGAGAAGCAGATAAATTTATCCATGAATGAGCATCTTCTATCCTCCCAGAAGAATGTAATAAATCTCAAAGGAGAAAGTGATTGCAATGATTAAATGATGTATCATAAACATGATGTGATATTTATTGACAGGGAATTCACCTGGAGATAGAAAATTGAATGGAGTTTCCAAATGCAAAAGAAAAAAAGCATAGTAGCTTTTGGTTGGGGTTTGGAATATTTAGATTTATAATTCTAAAAATAGTACATTTAACATAATGACAAGTGTTTGGTCATGATCATGAAAGAAATGAAGTAAAGTGGAGATGAGATCACTGTAGGGAGATGAATACGAATGGTTTTCCTTCTCCACACAGACTTTGAAGTTACCCATTGTATAATGAATAAACTTGATGAGTAGGATCTCTGTAGCTCAAACTTTCAATGTCTCTGGATAGTTAAAAATAATCCATTATATACCATTCATCCAATTATATCTTGGTAAGAATTGAAATTAATGAAATTTTAAAAATTAAATTAGGCTCAAAGATAATCAGGTTTAATATTGCACAAACCCTGATTTGATTTGATACATATGCATAACTATTGCTTCTACCACTATGTGTCTACTTATTTATCTGTCTGGCTGGCTGACTCATATGTAGCTATAAAGATCTTACTTTTATTATGCCTTAATATCTCAGAATAAAATCAGAGAGTTCTTAAAAAAAAACCACTCTCATCAGAAAACATAATTAGCAAAAACAGGCTAAGTCCTCATAAGCTTTTAATAAATCAGAATTTTGCTAATTTATAACATTTGCATGGTCTTAATTACTATAAATTGTAAATACTGTTAGGACTAAGTACGTATTATCCATGCAGATGGCTACAATGATCCAGAAAATCATAGACCTATTGCTATTCTCTTGATTCCAATTATTACTGTACCACTTATTTAAATTTAAAAATTCTAGTTCTTTAATTTCTCAAAATGTACAAATAAGTAACTTCTCAATTAATCAGAAATTATCATTTCTTTTTTTTTCTTTACAATATTGTATTAGTTTTGCCATACATCAACATGAATCTGCCACAGGTATACACGTGTTCCCCATCCTGAACCCCCCTCCCTCCCCACTCCCCATACCATCCCTCTGGGTTGTCTCAGTGCACCTGCCTCAAGCATCCAGTATTATGCATTGAACCTGGACTGGCTNACTAAAATTATAAAAACAAGCTTATTGCATTATATATTTTTACATTGCTTATTATTGCAATTATGACAAATAAGAGTATTTCCAAAAAAAAAAAAAAACCCAACAGTTTAATTATTAGGTCTTGATGACATTTTTTTTTCCAACAAAATTTGTTAAACAAGATAAAGACTGTGACTATCAAAAGATTAAGGGAATTTTAAAGAGATTAAGGGAGGATTTGTGAGAATTTGTAAAGTCATCAAAATGTTTGAAAAAAATTTTTTTAATGATGGTTTTTCAACATTTAACTATGACATAAAGGATGTTATGAGTTCGGACTTAGTTCAAATTGAAATATGTAGTCCCAGAAGCATTTTTATGTCAAGGTATGAAATGGTTAAATATGCATTTCATAAATAACACTCTGTCTGGGGAGAAAATAAAAGTGGAGACCAGATGAAAAGAGAAAAAATAGTTACCAATTAGAGTAGTCATCCACATGAGAGATCAGAGTATTTCTGAACAAGGGTGGCTAGAATGGGAAAAAGAGCACATTTTAGCGGTATTTGGAAAGGCAAGGGGCTTGTAAGGAGTGTGAAGATTGAAGAACAAGAATGTGATTTATTGAGAGACAAACAGGATGATGAAGTAAGGAAGACCATGACTTCAGCTATGTTGGGTTTAGACTATATATTAATAATAATACTCAACATGCAAGTAGAAATTTTGAGTAAACTGTTGGTCATATATGCCTGCAACTGAAGATAAAATTGAAGGATTTCTTTAAACAGACGAATCTGAATCCATGACAAAGAAGGTAAAAGCTCCTCAACAGAATCCTGAAGACATCATAATTTATAATTAAAGAAAGAAAGAGAAATTTAAAGAACAAAGAGTCTGCTTACAAGACTGAGAAAGAGTAGAAGACTTATGAAAAAAATGAGGTCAAGGTGTTTTCATAGAAGTTTGGAGAGTATTTATAAAGTGATAGGTAGTATAAAAAGTTAAAATAAGTTCAATCAAAACTAAGGTAGATAAGTAAACATTAACTTAAACAAGTAAGTCTGCAGTGAATTCAATAAGGCTAGTGCAGCAAAGACTGTGTTAACCAGATGAATGTGGTTTAATGAATGAATGAGAGTGAGGATGTGAATTCTGTGAGTATAGCTAGTTCTTTCAAGATATTGTATTTAGGAAAGAAGGAAAGAATCACTCATGGAATTGATGTTTTTAATGGTGTTTTTAATTAAAAATGTGCAATATTTCAGCATGGTTTATAATTTATGGGAAAATAGTACCAGATAAGGAGAGAAATAATTAACAATAAAGTTAATTATAATTAACAATAAAGTAGCATAAAAGGTGATGATGGATGGAATCTGAAGCAAAGATGAAAGAACTCTATTACTTCTTCCTTTTCAAGAAAAAGAAGATAGTTCTGAAATCAAATTTTATAGGTATAGGCAGGAATTCAAGAGAACTCTTGTTTATAATTTTCTCTCCAAATAGGAGTTAGAGTCAACTGCCAGTTATTTGGGGATGTTGGAAAATAATTTGGAATATTTAAGTACAGTGGGGAAAATTTGATATATGAACTTTAGAGAATAGGAGAAAATTGAATAGAAAAACATAGGACATCTGGTCAGAATTGAGGGTTCTTTTGTAACTGAAGACTAATAGTGATATTAGCCTGCCTGGTTTTAAAATCTAAATATTCAAGTTCTTTGGTGTAGGAATAGAGAAGCAGATAAATTTATCCATGAATGAGCATCTTCTATCCTCCCAGAAGAATGTAATAAATCTCAAAGGAGAAAGTGATTGCAATGATTAAATGATGTATCATAAACATGATGTGATATTTATTGACAGGGAATTCACCTGGAGATAGAAAATTGAATGGAGTTTCCAAATGCAAAAGAAAAAAAGCATAGTAGCTTTTGGTTGGGGTTTGGAATATTTAGATTTATAATTCTAAAAATAGTACATTTAACATAATGACAAGTGTTTGGTCATGATCATGAAAGAAATGAAGTAAAGTGGAGATGAGATCACTGTAGGGAGATGAATACGAATGGTTTTCCTTCTCCACACAGACTTTGAAGTTACCCATTGTATAATGAATAAACTTGATGAGTAGGATCTCTGTAGCTCAAACTTTCAATGTCTCTGGATAGTTAAAAATAATCCATTATATACCATTCATCCAATTATATCTTGGTAAGAATTGAAATTAATGAAATTTTAAAAATTAAATTAGGCTCAAAGATAATCAGGTTTAATATTGCACAAACCCTGATTTGATTTGATACATATGCATAACTATTGCTTCTACCACTATGTGTCTACTTATTTATCTGTCTGGCTGGCTGACTCATATGTAGCTATAAAGATCTTACTCTTTTATTATGCCTTAATATCTCAGAATGAAATCAGAGAGTTCTTAAAAAAAAACCACTCTCATCAGAAAACATAATTAGCAAAAACAGGCTAAGTCCTCATAAGCTTTTAATAAATCAGAATTTTGCTAATTTATAACATTTGCATGGTCTTAATTACTATAAATTGTAAATACTGTTAGGACTAAGTACGTATTATCCATGCAGATGGCTACAATGATCCAGAAAATCATAGACCTATTGCTATTCTCTTGATTCCAATTATTACTGTACCACTTATTTAAATTTAAAAATTCTAGTTCTTTAATTTCTCAAAATGTACAAATAAGTAACTTCTCAATTAATCAGAAATTATCATTTCTTTTTTTTCTTTACAATATTGTATTAGTTTTGCCATACATCAACATGAATCTGCCACAGGTATACACGTGTTCCCCATCCTGAACCCCCCTCCCTCCCCACTCCCCATACCATCCCTCTGGGTTGTCTCAGTGCACCTGCCTCAAGCATCCAGTATTATGCATTGAACCTGGACTGGCTATTTATTTCATATGATATTATACGTGTTTCAATGCCATTCTCCCAAATCATCCCGCCCTCTCCCTCTTCCTCTCCCACAGAGTCCAAAAGACTGTTCTATACATCTGTGTCTCTTTGGCTGTCTCACATACAGGGTTATTGTTACCATCTTTCTAAATTCCATATATATGCATTAGTATATTGTATTGGTGTTTTTCTTTCTGGCTTACTTCACTCTGTGTAATAGGCTCCAGTTTCATCCACCTCATTTGGTTGTCCTCATTGTCCATATAGTCAAAGCTATGGTTTTTCCAGTAGTCATGTATGGATGTGACAGTTGAACCACAAAGAATGCTGAGTGCCAAAGAATTGATGCTTTTGAACTGTGCTGGAGAAAACTCTTAAGAGTCCCTTGGATTGCAAGGAGAGCAAACCAGTCAATCCTAAAGGAAATCATTCCTAAATATTCATTGGAAGGACTGATGCTGAAGCTGAAGCTCCAATATTTTGGCCACCTGATGTTAAAAACTGACTCATTGGAAAAGACACTGATTCTGGGAAAGATTGAAGGCAAGATAAGAAGGGGATGACAGAGGATGAGATGGTTAGATGGCATCACTGACTCAATGGACATGAGTTTGAGCAAAGTCAGGTATATATTGAAGGACAGGCAAGTTTGGTATGCTGCTCTTCATAGGGTTGCAAAGAGCTGGACAAGACTTAGTGACTAAGCAACAACAACAATATGGTATTATTATTATAATGCTACATAATTCTGATTTCTACAACAAGGGACCAAACTAATAGTAACAAACAAAATAGAAGTTTATTTCTCCCTCATTTAATTAATTGGTCCAGTATAAGCAAGTCAGGGTAAACACATCAGCTTTAAGGTATCTGGAATACTGGTTTTTTCCATATTTTTGCTTTCTTATTCAAAGGCTTTTGCCTCTTTCTTAAGGTCCAAGATGCAAGCTTACATGTCTACATTCCAGGCAGCTGGATGAAAAATAACAAGGGAGAAAGGAAGGTAATGGTGTGTCCTTTCATGTTAAGGGAAAAATCTAGAAGTAGTGCGCATCACTGCTGCTAATATTCCGACAATCATAACTTAGTCATGCGATTGTACCAACCTATAAAGTATGCTAAAAAAAGCTGTCCTTTTTAAAGTTTTTTTTTTAAATAATGCTGCCACATAACAAACTAAAAATAAAGGATTATAATGCTGTGAAACAGGAGGAGGAAATGAATACTAGGAAACAACTATCAGTCTCTTCCTCAACCATAAATCCAATACATAATCAACCAACATATTACTGTTACAACAATGCCTCTTAAAATTTCCATTTTAATTGTTATTGACTTTTGCCTTTTTCTTGAATTTCAGTAAGTGATAGAAACTTTATATCATTACCATATTTAATTGATTAATAAAAGCATATTTTTAGACATTTAAGTTTTTGAAATCAGAATGTATCAGTATCAGTGACCTGTTACAAGTACTAGTAGTCATTAAGTAAGTATGTCATAGTTTTCACTCTGTTTATGCTAAAGCAAATGCATCAGCATCAGAAGTCTAAGAATGAGTCTAAATGGCTTGGAAGAAAGTGTTGAGAAAATAGTGAAACACACACATAACCTTCATAAGACAAATTTTTGCTGGGTCAAACGACTTTGGCAACATTGTCAGATTCAACATAACTTTACAGCTGGCTTTCAGTTCAGCTCAATTCAGTCACTCAGTCATGTCCGACTCTTAGAAACCCAATGAATCACAGCACAGCAGGCCTCCATGTCCATCACCAACTCCCGGAGTTCACTCAAACTCATGTCCATCGATTCAGTGATACCATCCAGCCATCTCATCTTCTGTCGTCCCCTTCTCCTCCTGCCCCCAATCCCTCCCACCATCAGGGTCTTTTCCAGACAGTCAACTCTTCACATAAGGAGGCCAAAGTACTGGAGTTTCAGCTTCAGCATCAGTCCTTCCACTGAACACCCAGGACTGATCTCCTTTAGGATGGACTGGTTGGATCTCCTTGCAGTCCAAGGGACTCTCAAGAGTCTTCTCCAACACCACAGTTCAGAAGCATCAATTCTTCGGCACTCAGCTTTCTTCACAGTCAATTTCTCACATCCATACATGACCACTGGAGAAACCACAGCCTTGACTAGACAGACCTTTGTTGGCAAAGTAATATATCTGCTTTTCAACATGCTATCTAGGTTGGTCATAAATTTCCTTACAAGGAGTAAGCATCTTTAAATTTCATGGCTGAAATTACCATCTGCAGTGATTTTGGAGCTCAGAAAAATACAGTCTGACATTGTTTTCTTGTTTCCCCATATATCTGCCACGAGGTGATGGGAACAGATGCCATGATCTTAGGTTTCTGAATGTTGAGCTTTATGAAAGTTTTTCTCTCTCTTCTTTCACTTTCATCAAGAGGCTTTTTAGTTCCTCTTCACTTTCTGCCATAGGGGTGGTGTCATCTGCATATCTGAGGTTATTGATATTTCTCCTGGCAATCTTGATTCCAACTTGTGTTTCTACCAGGCCCCGTTTCTCATGATGTACTCTGCATATAAGTTAAATAAGTAGGGTGACAATATACAGTCTTGACGTACTCCTTTTCCTATTTGGAACGAGTCTGTTGTTCCATGTCCAGTTCTAATTGTTGCTTCCTGACCTGCATATAGGTTTCCCAAGAGGCAGGTCAGGTGGCCTGGTATTCCCATCTCTCTCAGAATTTTCCACAGTTTATTGTGATCCACACAGTCAACGGCTTTGGCATAGTCAAGAAAGCAGAAATAGAGGTTTTTCTGGAACTCTCTTGCCTTTTCCATGATCCAGCGGATGTTGGCAATTCGATCTCTGGTTCCTCTGCCTTTTCTAAAACCAGCTTGAACATCAGGGAGTTCGTGATTCACATACTNTCTCTTGCCTTTTCCATGATCCAGCGGATGTTGGCAATTCGATCTCTGGTTCCTCTGCCTTTTCTAAAACCAGCTTGAACATCAGGGAGTTCGTGATTCACATACTGATAAAGCCTGGCTTGGAGAATTTTGAGCATTGCTTTGCTAGCATATGAGATGACTGCAATTTGCGGTAGTTTGAGCATTCTTTGGCATCGCCTTTCTTTGGGATTGGAATTAAAACTGACCTTTTCCAGTCCTGTGACCACTGCTGAGTTTTCCAAATTTGCTGGCATACTGAGTGCAGCACTTTCACAGCATCATCTTTGAAGATTTGAAATAGCTCAACTGGAATTTCATCACCTCCACTAATTTGTTCATAGTGATGCTTTCTAAAGGCCCACTTGACTTCACATTCCAGGATGTCTGGCTCTAGGTGAGTGATCACTCCATCATGATTATCTTGGTCATGAAGATCTTTTTTGTACAGTTCTTCTGTGTATTCTTGTCACCTCTTCTTAATATCTTCTGCTTCTGTTAGGCCCATACCATTTCTGTCCTTTACTGAGCCCATCTTGAAATGTTCCCTTGGTATCTCTAATTTTCTTGAAGAGATCTCTAGTCTTTCCCATTCTGTTGTTTTCCTCTATTTCTTTGCATTGATTACTGAGGTATGCTTTCTTATCTCCTCTTGCTATTCTTTAGAACTCTGCATTCAGATGCTTATATCTTTCCTTTTCTCCTTTGCTTTTCACCTCTCTTCTTTTCACAGCTATTTGTAAGGCCTCTCCCAGACAGCCATTTTGGTTTTTTACATTTCTTTTCCATGGGGATGGTCTTGATCCCTGTCTCCTATACAATGTCACAAACCTCCATCCATAGTTCATCAGATCTAGTCCCTTAAATCTATTTCTCACTTCCACTGTATAATCATAAGGAATTTGATTTAGGTCATACCTGAATGGTCTAGTGGTTTTCCCTACTTTCTTCAATTTAAGTCTGAATTTGGCAATAAGGAGTTCATAATCTGAGTCACAGTCAGCTCCCAGGCTTGTTTTTGCTGACTGTATAGAGTTTCTCCATCTTTGCCTGCAAAGAATATAATCAATCTGATTTCAGTGTTGAGCATCTGGTGATATCCATGTGTAGAGTCTTCTCTTGTGTTGTTGCAAGAGGGTGTTTGCTATGACTAGTGCGTTCTCTTGGCAAAACTCTATTAGCCTTTGCCCTGCTTTATTCCATATTACAAGGCCAAATTTGCCTGTTACTCCAGGTGTTTCTTGACTTTCTACTTTTGCATTCCAGGCCCCTGTAAGGAGAAGGACAATTTTGGGGGGGTGTTAGTTCTTAAAGGTCTTGTAGGTCTTCAAAGATCTGTTCAACTTCAGCTTCTTCAGTGTTACTGGTTGGGGCATAGGCTTGGACTACTGTGATATTGAATGGTTTGCCTTGGAAACAAACAGAGATCATTCTGTTGTTATTGAGACTGCATCCAAGTACTGCATTCCAGACTCTTTTGTTGACCATGATGGCTACTCCATTTCTTCTAAGGGATTCCTGCCCACAATATCTACATACAATGGTCATCTGAGCTAAATTCACCCATTCCAGTCCATTTTAGTTCACTGATTCCTAGAATGTCAGCATTCACTCTTGCCATCTCCTGTTTGACCTCTTCCAATTTGCCTTGATTCATGGACCTGACATTCCAGGTTCCTATGCAATATTGCTCTTACAGCATCGGACCTTGCTTCTATCACCAATCACATCCACAGCTGGGTATTGTCTTTACTTTGGCTCCATCCCTTCATTCTTTCTGGAATTATTTCTCCACTGATCCCAGTAGCATATTGGGCACCTACTGACCTGGGGAGTTCTCCTTTCAGTATCCTATCATTTTGCCTTTTCATACTGTTCATGGGGTTCTCAAGGTAAGAAAACTGAAGTGGTTTGCCATTACATTCTCCAGTGGACCACATTCTGTCAGACCTCTCCCACATGACCCATCTGTCTTGGGTGGCCCCACGCAGCATGGCTCAGTTTCATTGAGTTAGACAAGGCTGTGGTCCATGTGATTAGATTGGCTAGTTTTCTGTGATTATGGTTTCAGCGTGTTTGCCCTCTGATGCCCTCTGCAACACCTACCATCTTACTTGGGTTTCTCTTTCCTTGGTGGTGGAGTATCTCTTCACGGCTGCTCCAGCAAAGCGCAGCCGCTGCTACTTACCTTGGACGAGAGGTATCTCCTCATGGCTGCCCCTCCTGACCTTGAACGTGGAGTAGCTCCTCTAGGCCCTCCTGCGCCCATGCAGCTCCTGCTCCTTGGACGTGGGATAGCTCCTCTTGGCCGCCGCTTCTGACCTCGGGTGTGTGGTAGCTCCTCTTAGACACTGCCCTGACCTCTGGCCTGTGGTAGCTCCTCTTGGCTGCTGCCCCCTACCTCAAATGTGGGGTAGCTCCTCTCGGCCACTCCTGTGCCAAAGCAGCCTGGCACTCCAATTATATAAGAGTGCTGCCTCCTGGATACTCATCCACCAGCCTTCTCTGACCCTGACTAGATGTCCAGCAGACAAGGATGAGACACCTAGTTCCTGGACCCTTTGAAGGCCCTGCTCATGAGTGAGAACTGAAGTGCAGAGAGGGAGGGCACCAAGCATGAGGTTTCCCAGCCCCGACAGCACCCCGAAACACTGCACCCAGAGCCTGAGCCTCATCCCTGGGAGGGCATCTGCCCCCTCGGCCTACTCACTGACCCTGTGAGGCAGTGTGGCCGCCTCCTCCCTGGAGGTGCCTCTCTGACTCTCCAAAGAAAGACAAGCAGTCAGGGGTGGCTCAGAAGCTGTGACTTGGCCATTTACCTCTTGAACACCTCCCCAGCCCCCAGAGCGGCCTCTCCAGGCTGGACAGCCCTCCGCAGGCAGCCTGCTTGGGCCTGCATCCCCAAGGAGGAAGAAGGGCCAGAACCCCACGGGCTGCGCGGTGTGGCCCCGACCCTGTGGGCCCCAGAGCAGTCAGGATCCCAGCTCACCCCGACAGAGTGGCCCAGCTCTTCCTGCTGACCGACATGCCACCGGACAGCCGCGCTTCACATCCGTTCCACGCCGCCCCGCAGAAAGTATTGTTAGCTAGCTTTAGAGCACAGCAACACTAGTATTTATATCCCTTTTGAATTCCTCTGGGACTTTGTGGTGGGGCTAGTGGTGGG
>SJYW01039989.1:88652-101982 GCA_006410735.1 Raphicerus campestris | reverse complement strand
CCTCACCACTCCCTCTAGATGATTTTACCTTTTACCTCTTAGGCCATCACAGCACAATTCCAGGAAAGAATTTATATATATATATAGCTTTACTTTCTGACAGTATACCTAAGCTATGTTAATGTCAGCTCTTACAGCTTCAGTGGTCACTAGGATATTTTATATTATGAGGGAAAAGAAAACTCTTTTTAGAAGCTCTCTTCAGGAATTCTGTTTCTAAACTTGAACAGGATTGGGTATTATACAAACAGAGGGAATTGATGTTGTTCTAGTGTGCTTTAGCACCATGGATGGCCCCAGGATCTCTTTTTATGCCTACTTTTTGTTGAGCCTAGGACAGGATTTAAAGAGCCCAGCATTGTTATCCTAGCCACATCATTAATTAGTTGTGATTGAGGGGAAGTTGCTAACTTTTCCTGCCTTAGTTTTCCCAACTGCAAAATAATGATTTCTAGTTCTTACTGGAATGACTAACAGCAGTTTGAATAATAATGATTATTTTTTCTATGCTACTTTTTACATAGGCAAATGAACAGACTTTCCTTTTACTATTGTGAATGGGTATATTTAAACAGACATTCCCACTTTTCTAGAACTTTAATAAATTCAATACATTTATTATGTAACACATAAGTTGAGCCATGGAGTCACAGTTCTACCTGAATACACTCAGGAAGTGAATGGACATCCAAAGTTCAGTTACTTTGAGTATGTTGGCTATCATATTCTAGCTTGTAAATGCCTAAGTGCTCTAATTTTTGCCATTATCATAAAACTAAATAAGTGGTATATTATCTACATAGATTGGACACCAACCTATTATCTATTGTATTGGACACCATAGACACAAAGATACAAATATATACAACTTAGTTTCGGAAATTAAAAATTGAAGTTCAGAAATGACTTGTATACAAAGTACATCATGTGAAATGCCAGGCTGGATGAAGCAGAAGCTGGAATCAAGATTGCTAGGAGAAATACCAATAACCTCAGATATGCTGATGACACCACCCTTATGGCAGAAAGTGAAGAGGAACTAAATCATGGCAAACAGATGGGGAAACAATGGAAACAGTGAGCAACTTTATTTTTGGGGACTCCAAAATCACTGCAGATGGTGACTGCAGCCATGAAATTAAGAGATACCTGCTCCTTGGATGAAACACTATGACAAACCTAGACAGAGTATTAAAAAGCAGAGATACTACTCTCCCAACAAAGGCCCCTATAATCAAAGCTATGGTTTGATTTTTCCAATAGTCATGTATGGATGTAAGAGTTGGACCATAAAGAAAGCTGAGCACCATAAATTGATGCTTTTGAACTGTGCTGTTGGAACAGTCTCTTGAGAATCCCTTGGACTGCAAGGACAGAAAACCAGTCATTCCTAAAGGAAATCAGTCCTGAATATTCACCGGAAGGACTGATGCTGAAGGTGAAACCTCCAATCCTTTGGCCACCTGATATGAAGAACTGACTCACTGTAAAAGACTCTGATGCTGGGAAAGTTTGAACGTGGGAGGAAAAGGGGATAACAGAGGATGAGATCATTGGATGGCAACACCAACTGGATTGACATGAGTTTGAGCAAGCTCCAGGATTTGGTAATGGACAGAGAATGGCGTGCTGCAGTCCACAGGGTCACAAAGAGTCGGACACAACTGAGTGACTGAACTAAACTGACTGAGTTTCAGAAGGAATTTGGAGGTGATTAAATAGCAACCCATTGTTATACAGTTAAGGATATTGAGGCTTCTTGAGGATAAATTCATTAATTCAATTATTCATTCTCGCAGTATCCAATAAATATTTATTGAAACTCTTAACAAGCCACAGTTTTTTTCTAGGCACTGAGGATAAAGCAATAAACAACCCACTGCCTCCAAAGTGTTTACAGCCTATTCAATTAATGTCATTAACAGAATAAAAGGAAAACATAATTATATTTTCAAAATATAGATTATTGAAATTGAAATTGGAAAGTCCATTAAACATTTATGATAATGTTCATTTTCTGACAACTTTTTAGACAAAAACAATCTGTAAATAAATGCAGATGTATTCCCAATAATGACAATTTTCCTCCATAAAACAAGATTACAATGATGATTAAGTTTTAATGAAAATCTGATTTGGATAAAATGGACAGCTATATACTCTGTATATTAAATTGCTCTTGAAAGAATCAGATTTCTGAAATTCACAGCTCATATAGAGAGGAAACACAGATCTTAATTTGTCTCAAAGTGGAAAAAAGTTTAAGGCAAAAAATAAATCATGGCAATACTGCCAAAATATTGATATCTCACAGTGAAGAGTATTGGATGTTTGCTGATACCTGCTCAGCCTTTGAAGCCAAGGTAGTCATCCATTTGCCTAGAAGCAACTGAGACCAAGCACAATATGTGCTGAAGATCATGTAAATATGAGACTAGAAATAGTAGAAGCTGGCCATTCTTCAGTGGAGTATCAATATGGGGAAGGAAAAAACCCTCTGGTACATCCTTCTTCAAATGTACCTACAGGTTTGAATTCACTGTGATTCAGTTACCTTTTGAAACCTACAACGCTCAAGGATTTCTGCTAATCCTAACATCCCTACTATGTTTCTAAACTGTAATTATTTATACAATCATTAGAATGTGTAAAACTCATTACTACTAGTGATATAAAATAATTAATTAATTAGATAATCATTTGCTTTCTATCTGTAGAGAAAACCTATAAAGTCCTTTTACTGATTTTAAACTGTGACAGACTTAAAATGCCTTATTCTCAGAGGAAATCATGTTATTTTGATTTTTTTACTTAGCCATCTGTTTTTATTAGTCAAATAACTTCAACGAAAGTGTTTGTCATATAAATACCTACTTATTCCCACATCTTAAGAAAATGAAGAACACATATATGAATTTAGAAGAATTTGTTTACATTTTTATTTCAGAATTTTAGTACTAAATTAAAAGTGTAAAATGTAAATCTAAAACATTGAGGAATTAAATGTTTATATAAAATTTTAAAATTATGGTTAGGTCTGCACCTGTCTCTTATACACATCTTTGGATGGCATCACCAACTGGATTGACGTGAGTTTGAGCAAGCTCCAGGATTTGGTAATGGACAGAGAAGCCTGGCGTGCTGCAGTCCACAGCGTCACAAAGAGTCGGACACAATTGAGTNGGTTAGGTCTGCACAGTTGTGATGTGACTATGAGTTTAAGGGGGTTTGATTAGCTGCATTTATGAGGTCTTCTTCTCAAGTAATGAAATTTCCTAAAATCTCACAAGCATTTGGATATGGAGCAGCAACTAAAGACTAGAAATGAACTCAAATCTAGTTCAAAAACTATTATGTATATTCAGTCACAGTATATAGGAAAAATTACATTTAAGGCAATAGGCCAATATACTGTTTTGTATTTTCCCTTTATTAGAGTATTAAGTTCTATTTTATGTTAATGAATTTAGTGGGTGACCTGTCTATTTTGGATGGGGAGAATCAATGGTAAAAAGACTGCAAAAATCTGATTTTCTAAAAAACTACACACAATGAACTTTCTAGTATACTAGTAATGTTGATATCAATAATATCTCTGAAAAAGACTTTGTTAAAAGAGTAAATTAACCAGTATTGCCATCTGCAGTTAAGTTACTGTAAAGTTTACTAAAATATAGAATCTGTCAACTTGACTGCTTGATTCTCAAGTCAATAACATTATCACTGCTTCTGCTACTGCTATTGCAGTAAACGGTAAGGAGAATGGTGAAGCCTGTTCTTTATTGGTATTTTAAAAAATCAGTAGAAGAATATTTTATTTCTATATGTGATTCATGACTTCTTTAAGGCAGAATAACTTTAGTCTTACAGTCTTCTGTATCCATGTTTCACATCCATGCAATCAATCATCCACAGGTTGAAAGTATTTTTTAAAATTCAGGAAGTTTAAAAAAATTTTTTTTGATTGTCAAACAGGCAACTATCTACATTGCCTTTATATGGGTCTTCCTTGGTGGCTCAAATGGAAGAAAATCNATTTAAAAAAATCAGTAGACGAATATTTATTTCTATGTGTGATTCATGACTTCTTTAAGGCAGAGTAACTTTAGTCTTACAGTCTTCTGTATCCATGTTTCACATCCATGCAATCAATCATCCACAGGTTGAAAGTATTTTTTTAAAATTCAGGAAGTTTAAAAAAATTTTTTTTTGATTGTCAAACAGGCAACTATCTACATTGCCTTTATATGGGTCTTCCTTGGTGGCTCAAATGGAAGAAAATCTGCCTGCAACGCTGGAGACCGGGGTTCAATCCCTGGGTCAGGAAGATCCTCTGGAAAAGGGAATGATAACCTACTTCAGTAATCTTGCCTGAGAAAACCTGTGGACAGAGGAGCCTGGAGGGCTACAGTCCATGGAACTGAAAAGAGTCAGACATAGCTGAGTGCCAAATGAATGAGTGACATATCATTTACCTTGATTTAGACATTGTTGTTCAGTCACTCAGTCATGTCTCATTCTTTGTGATCCCATAAACTACACACGCCAGGCTTCCTTGTCCTTTACCATCTCCTGGAGCTTGCTCAAACTCAGGTCCATTGAGTCGATCATGCTATCCAACCATCTAATCCTCTGTTGTTCTCTTCTCCTCTTGTCTTCTATCTTTTCCAGCATTAGGGTCTTTTCCAATGAGTCAGCTCTTCGCATCAGATGGCTAAAGTATTGGAGCTTCAGCTTCAGCATCAATCCTTCCAAAGAATATTCAGGATTGATTTCCTTTAGGATAGACTGATTTGTTCTCCTTGCAGTCCAAATGATGCTCAAGAGTCTTCTCCAACCCCACAGTTTAAAGGCATCAATTCCTCAGTGATCAGCCTTTATGGTCCAACTCTCACGGCCATACGTGAGGGCTTCCCTGATAACTCAGTTGGTAAAGAATCTGCCTGCAATGCAGGACACCCCAGTTCAATCCCTGTGTTGGGAAGATCTGCTGAAGAAGGGATAGGCTACCCACTCCAGAATTCTTGGGCTTCCCTTGTGGCTCAGCTGGTAAAGAATCCACCCACAATGTGGAAGACCTCGGTTTGATCCCTGGATTGAGAAAATCCCCTAGAGAAGGAAAAGGCTACCCACTTCAGTATTCTAGCCTGGAAAATTTCATGGACTACAGTCCATGGGGTCACAAAGAGTCAGATATGACTGACTTTCACATGCTGAAAGTCATATATAACTTTGATTATGTAGACCTTTGTCAGCAGAGTAATGTCTNAATCCCCTAGAGAAGGAAAAGGCTACCCACTTCAGTATTCTAGCCTGGAAAATTTCATGGACTACAGTCCATGGGGTCACAAAGAGTCAGATATGACTGACTTTCACATGCTGAAAGTCATATATAACTTTGATTATGTAGACCTTTGTCAGCAGAGTAATGTCTGTTTTTTAATACTCTGTCTAGGTTTGTCATAGCTTCTCTTCCAAGGAACAAGCATCTTATAATTTCATATATGCAGTGATTTGGAGCCCAAGAAAATAAAGTCTTTCACTATTTCCCCATCTATATGCCATGAAGTGGGCTTCCCTAGTGGCTCAGCTGGTAAAGAATCCCCTTCCAGTGCAGGAGACGGGTTCAGTCTCTGGGTTGGGAAGATCCCCTGGAGAATGGAAAGGCTACCCACTCCAGTATTCTGGCCTGGAGAATTCCATGGACTGTAGAGTCCATGGGGTCGCAAACAATCAGACACAACTGAGCAACTTTCATTTCATTTTTTCATGCCATGAAATGATGGGAGCAGATGCCAGAATCTGATCTTAGTTTTTTGAATATTCAGTCTTAAGCCAGCTTAAATTTTTTCACTCTCCTCTTTCACCTTCATCAAGAAGTACTAATAATACCAAGAAGATGAAGAGGTATTAGAAGTACCTCTTGATGATTTAGGTATTATAGGTAATCTAGTGATTACTTAAAGTATATGGGAGGAAGTGCTATAGCAAATGTTACAGCATTTTATGTAAGGAACTTGAGCATCATAAATCTTGGTATTTGTGTTAGTTGCTCAGTCATGCCTGACTCTTTGCAGCCCCATGGACTGCAGCCCACCAGGCTCCTCTGTCCATGAGATTTTCCAGGCAAGGATACTGGAGTAGGTTGCCATTTCCTTCTCCAGGGGATCTTCCCAACTCAGGGATCAAACCCGGGTCTCCTGCACTGCAGGCAGATTCTTTACCAACTGAGCTACAAGGGAAGCCCTTAAAGTATATGGAAGGAAGTGCTATAGCAAATACTACAGTATTTTATGTAAGGAACTTGAACATCATAAATGTTCGTATCTGTGGANACCCGGGTCTCCTGCACTGCAGGCAGATTCTTTACCAACTGAGCTACAAGGGAAGCCCTTAAAGTATATGGAAGGAAGTGCTATAGCAAATACTACAGTATTTTATGTAAGGAACTTGAACATCATAAATGTTCGTATCTGTGGAGCCTCCTGGATTCAATCCCCCAAGGAGACCAAGAAAGGCCTGTACCTGAACTTCTCTCCCCCAACTCCTGCATTAAGAAATCTAAAATTATACACAATCTGGAAGCTTGCAATTGTCATTGCAACCTTAGAATAACTGGCACCATCTGGGCAGTGCTGAAAGTAAAAAACCATCATTCTATTCAATGTCCATGTCCTCTTACCATAATGTGTTTCTCATTAAACAAACAGTGAGTCGAATATCACCTACTAGAACAAGTGCATAAGAAAATCTGCTACAAAGAACAAGATGAGGCTGAGTAGCTAATTAATATAGCTAAAGATTTGATAATTAATCTTGGATACGTTTCATAGATATCTATTAGTAATAGGAGCTTATTTGCTGATTACTTTTAATTGTTGTATGGATTTACAGATGGAAAGTTTAAAACAAGCTTCTGCATCCTTATATCTCATACACAACCTAGAAGGATATCTTTTTTAGTTGTAATCATTCAATAAATATTCATATATTAAATTGATACCCAATGTGAATAGTACATATTTTCACTTAAGGGAAGAAAAATACCCATGTAATTGTTTGAGATTTTGTTTTGCTCCATTTTTGTTCCCAGGCACAAATCCAAAAGGAATTAGGATTACAATTACGTCCTATAATGCTTAGAACAAGTTCAGAATTCTCTCTACAATTCATATGCTGTGTTTTACCTTAAGCTGTGCTGAGCTAGGTTGCTTCAGTTATGTCCGACTCTTTGAGACCTAGGGACCGTAGCCCACGTGGTTTCTCTGTCCACGGGATTCTCTAGGCAAGAATATTGGAGTGGGTTGCTGTGCCCTCCTCCAGGGGACCTTCTGGACTCAGGAATCGAACCCATATCTCCAGCATCTCTTGCACGGCAGGCAGGTTCTTTATCCAGTGAGCCACCTGGGAAGCCCACCTGAAGGCCATAATTGTGTATTTATAAAGATTTAAAAGCTAGTATTTGGCTTCCAGTCTTCAGATTTTCCTCATTACTAGCCAATCTGAGGCCCAGAACACCACTATTTGCTGTATGATCACAAGGGGTGGGGTTGGTGGTGGAGTAGAAATCAGGAGTTTTATCCACAGCATCAACTATTAAATGACCAAAGTTCAGATCTTTTAAATAACTCTCATCTCTTTCACTGCACTTCCATCTCCGAGTCTTATCTTTAGCATGTGTATCATCAGACATTTCAGAGCAACTTATCCAACTACCACAGAAGACTTTAAGTTCAAACTATTTTGAGTGTTTACCTCATGATGAGCAACTATACACAAGACAAGCATATATGTAATATTCAGCCAGTGCCCTCAACTAGTAATTGAATTTCACACACTCCTAGGAATGTAACACCTGCTGAACAAATGGAAAAGACTCTGCTGTGTTTATTAAAATTCACAAAATGTCTAAGTTTCCAGCATATGTACAGCAGCAATTATGTATCATTCCTCTTCAGGGCCTAAGTAGCAACATCTCCTCAGGTTCTGCCAAGGGCAGGCAGAGCCTCTCTTGGTTCCTGTTGCCATGATCAGAGAATTTTAAAAGTACAAACATTCCACTTAAATAATGGTACTGTAAAGGATAAAACACATTTGTTCCCCACCTCCCTCCTTTCTCTCTTTGCCTTTTGTGGTAGTGGATGGGAGGCCCACTAACTGTGCCTTCCTTGTCTCCTTCCTAGCATACAGGGTTTTCCACTGTTAACGTTCCACGCTGAGCTAAGGTCCAGCTCTCATCTGTTGCCCTGACTACCCTCAACCCACGAGGTCCCTCCAGAAGACTAAAATGACAGGCTAGTAAAAGGAGAGAAACAAACCCTACAGAAGGAATGACAATCTTCCAGCCCGTTAACGAAAATCCCGAAACCTGTGTTCATCTCCCAAAACTATGTGGACTCTCTCCCATGGCACTCAACTCGGCCTGCAACTCCAGGAATCCAGCTAGACCCCATCAATGGCCCAATAGGCTACACAAACTTCACAGCGCTAGTGGTTGCAAATCCTTTTCCCTCCAGGCATCACCCCTGAGTGGCTCTGCTATGCTCCACATTCCTTTTGCAAAAAATCTGTTACCTGAGACTTCTTTCCACTTTCAGATTTCTAAAGGTCCGTGTGCCTCCTCCATCCCACCCCGTTCTTTACCCCCAAGTTTGTTGACGGGGCAGAGAGAATGCCTGTATTAAGGGCTGTATGAGCACCTATGTAGAAAGGATCTATAAACCTTTCCTTCTTCCACTTAAATCTGTCTGTCCTCTAAGCCTTAACTGTCGCCTCGAAAAATGGGGTTGATCGTCCCCGCTGTTGGCCCAACGTTGTCAAGAAGCCCTAGAATTTCATATATATTAAAGGATTTTGCACACCGTCAAATGCAAACATGACATTGGTTGCGGGTTATCCCTACCGGGCTCCTTTCTGCTCTCGGGCACCAACGCAGCCCCATTTCCAAGGCGTCTTTTTGTTTGNTACAGCATTTTATGTAAGGAACTTGAGCATCATAAATCTTGGTATTTGTGTTAGTTGCTCAGTCATGCCTGACTCTTTGCAGCCCCATGGACTGCAGCCCACCAGGCTCCTCTGTCCATGAGATTTTCCAGGCAAGGATACTGGAGTAGGTTGCCATTTCCTTCTCCAGGGGATCTTCCCAACTCAGGGATCAAACCCGGGTCTCCTGCACTGCAGGCAGATTCTTTACCAACTGAGCTACAAGGGAAGCCCTTAAAGTATATGGAAGGAAGTGCTATAGCAAATACTACAGTATTTTATGTAAGGAACTTGAACATCATAAATGTTCGTATCTGTGGAGCCTCCTGGATTCAATCCCCCAAGGAGACCAAGAAAGGCCTGTACCTGAACTTCTCTCCCCCAACTCCTGCATTAAGAAATCTAAAATCATACACAATCTGGAAGCTTGCAATTGTCATTGCAACCTTAGAATAACTGGCACCATCTGGGCAGTGCTGAAAGTAAAAAACCATCATTCTATTCAATGTCCATGTCCTCTTACCATAATGTGTTTCTCATTAAACAAACAGTGAGTCGAATATCACCTACTAGAACAAGTGCATAAGAAAATCTGCTACAAAGAACAAGATGAGGCTGAGTAGCTAATTAATATAGCTAAAGATTTGATAATTAATCTTGGATACGTTTCATAGATATCTATTAGTAATAGGAGCTTATTTGCTGATTACTTTTAATTGTTGTATGGATTTACAGATGGAAAGTTTAAAACAAGCTTCTGCATCCTTATATCTCATACACAACCTAGAAGGATATCTTTTTTAGTTGTAATCATTCAATAAATATTCATATATTAAATTGATACCCAATGTGAATAGTACATATTTTCACTTAAGGGAAGAAAAATACCCATGTAATTGTTTGAGATTTTGTTTTGCTCCATTTTTGTTCCCAGGCACAAATCCAAAAGGAATTAGGATTACAATTACGTCCTATAATGCTTAGAACAAGTTCAGAATTCTCTCTACAATTCATATGCTGTGTTTTACCTTAAGCTGTGCTGAGCTAGGTTGCTTCAGTTATGTCCGACTCTTTGAGACCTAGGGACTGTAGCCCACGTGGTTTCTCTGTCCACGGGATTCTCTAGGCAAGAATATTGGAGTGGGTTGCTGTGCCCTCCTCCAGGGGACCTTCTGGACTCAGGAATCGAACCCATATCTCCAGCATCTCTTGCACGGCAGGCAGGTTCTTTATCCAGTGAGCCACCTGGGAAGCCCACCTGAAGGCCATAATTGTGTATTTATAAAGATTTAAAAGCTAGTATTTGGCTTCCAGTCTTCAGATTTTCCTCATTACTAGCCAATCTGAGGCCCAGAACACCACTATTTGCTGTATGATCACAAGGGGTGGGGTTGGTGGTGGAGTAGAAATCAGGAGTTTTATCCACAGCATCAACTATTAAATGACCAAAGTTCAGATCTTTTAAATAACTCTCATCTCTTTCACTGCACTTCCATCTCCGAGTCTTATCTTTAGCATGTGTATCATCAGACATTTCAGAGCAACTTATCCAACTACCACAGAAGACTTTAAGTTCAAACTATTTTGAGTGTTTACCTCATGATGAGCAACTATACACAAGACAAGCATATATGTAATATTCAGCCAGTGCCCTCAACTAGTAATTGAATTTCACACACTCCTAGGAATGTAACACCTGCTGAACAAATGGAAAAGACTCTGCTGTGTTTATTAAAATTCACAAAATGTCTAAGTTTCCAGCATATGTACAGCAGCAATTATGTATCATTCCTCTTCAGGGCCTAAGTAGCAACATCTCCTCAGGTTCTGCCAAGGGCAGGCAGAGCCTCTCTTGGTTCCTGTTGCCATGATCAGAGAATTTTAAAAGTACAAATATTCCACTTAAATAATGGTACTGTAAAGGATAAAACACATTTGTTCCCCACCTCCCTCCTTTCTCTCTTTGCCTTTTGTGGTAGTGGATGGGAGGCCCACTAACTGTGCCTTCCTTGTCTCCTTCCTAGCATACAGGGTTTTCCACTGTTAACGTTCCACGCTGAGCTAAGGTCCAGCTCTCATCTGTTGCCCTGACTACCCTCAACCCACGAGGTCCCTCCAGAAGACTAAAATGACAGGCTAGTAAAAGGAGAGAAACAAACCCTACAGAAGGAATGACAATCTTCCAGCCCGTTAACGAAAATCCCGAAACCTGTGTTCATCTCCCAAAACTATGTGGACTCTCTCCCATGGCACTCAACTCGGCCTGCAACTCCAGGAATCCAGCTAGACCCCATCAATGGCCCAATAGGCTACACAAACTTCACAGCGCTAGTGGTTGCAAATCCTTTTCCCTCCAGGCATCACCCCTGAGTGGCTCTGCTATGCTCCACATTCCTTTTGCAAAAAATCTGTTACCTGAGACTTCTTTCCACTTTCAGATTTCTAAAGGTCCGTGTGCCTCCTCCATCCCACCCCGTTCTTTACCCCCAAGTTTGTTGACGGGGCAGAGAGAATGCCTGTATTAAGGGCTGTATGAGCACCTATGTAGAAAGGATCTATAAACCTTTCCTTCTTCCACTTAAATCTGTCTGTCCTCTAAGCCTTAACTGTCGCCTCGAAAAATGGGGTTGATCGTCCCCGCTGTTGGCCCAACGTTGTCAAGAAGCCCTAGAATTTCATATATATTAAAGGATTTTGCACACCGTCAAATGCAAACATGACATTGGTTGCGGGTTATCCCTACCGGGCTCCTTTCTGCTCTCGGGCACCAACGCAGCCCCATTTCCAAGGCGTCTTTTTGTTTGTTTGTTTTGTTTTGTTTTTGCATCTAAGTACGGATTCTTCGGCCTGGCCCCTTCCCCAAGCCGCGACCCGCCACCCGCGGGACAAAAGCGAGGGCAGCCAGAGTCCCGGTGGCAAATGGCCCCCACGGGCAGCGCTCGGCTAACGATCTGGACGCCGGGGCCCGCGCTCTCCTCTCCTCTCCCGGAGCGAGATGGGAGGCGTAGGAGAGCTCAGAGAAAGAGGGTACAGGAGCCTAGGAGCGAGAAACGGCGGCAGCGGGTACGAAGCGGACCAGAGAAGTGGAAGAACCCAGACAGATGGAGGCAAGAAGACAAAACCCGAACAGTTCACACTGGAAGCCGCCAGGAGCTAACCAAAGGAGACGGGTAGGATAGGAAGGCTAGGCGTCCTAAAGAAGCCCCCGCGCCGCGCGGAAGGCGCAAGACCCAGGAGCTTAGGGCCGAGAGCGCGAGTCCCCTAGGACTGCGAGGTCGCGAGCGGAGCCCTCCCCAGTTACCTGTGTTACTTCCGCCTTGGCTGCCCCCGTCCGGGGGGAAGATGCTCGAGCATTTCTCCCACTCCACCTGGCCCGCGAAGCACAGCTCCGTGACGATGTGCAGCGCCTTTTGGCACAGGCTGCTCACTCCGTCCTCCTTATGGAAACTCATCGTTTGGCCTCGTTTCTCCCAGATAGCCGTTCGTTCCCTTCCAGTTACCTCTGTGCTGACCCCTCTAGCGCCCTAAGCCATATCCCGCCCTCGGAGACTTTGGCCCAAGAGCGCGCAGCTAAGAGGCGACAACTCTTAGGAGCCCCAAGTTGGCCCCATGGCGGGAGCAGAGGGCTCCAGAGAAGGTGGAGAGGCTGGGGCAGGAATTAGAGCTAGGCGGAGGCGGCAACGAGGTTATTGCTAACTCTCAGGCCGCGCGAACGAGCCCAAGCAAGCCAGAGAGACCTGGCATGGAGAGCGGAGGGGAGCGGGGAGAGACGTAAAAAACCTAAAGCCCTTCACTTGCTGAAGCGTTTGTGTTTCTGGAGGGTGCCTGACGACGGCGCGTCCAATCGCAGCCTGGCGCGGGTCTGGTGACCCCTTCTCTAGTCAACGGGGGAAGCGGAGACAACGGAGGATTCGCAGCCAGGCGCCCTTGCTGGGTTTTCCTGCTGAGGCCAGAGATGCTCTTCTGGCGAGCAGGTTGGTGAGAAATCTTGGTTTTCTGGATACCTTTCCCAGCCTCCGTACCCCCCCGCCCCCCGCCTACCAAAACCCCTCTTGATTACAGATGTGCTCTGATTCTACAATACTTTTCTTTAAAAGATCATGTCAACTGAAAACAAACTGAAAAAGTTAACGAAATACCTGGTAGATGAGCGATCAGACCAGACGTCTACAGAAAGAAAAAAAGACATCCCAGGAAAGCATTTTAGAAATGACTTTTTTTTTCTTTTTGATTTCTAACTATGATTGTTTAGAAACACAATATTCAACCTAAGAGCTCTTTACTACTAATAGTAAAATTCTCCATGAGGTGCATTTCCCGTTTACCCAGTTCAGTTTTTTTTTTTTTT
>SJYW01039989.1:59551-86384 GCA_006410735.1 Raphicerus campestris | reverse complement strand
AGAGCCTCTCTTGGTTCCTGTTGCCATGATCAGAGAATTTTAAAAGTACAAATATTCCACTTAAATAATGGTACTGTAAAGGATAAAACACATTTGTTCCCCACCTCCCTCCTTTCTCTCTTTGCCTTTTGTGGTAGTGGATGGGAGGCCCACTAACTGTGCCTTCCTTGTCTCCTTCCTAGCATACAGGGTTTTCCACTGTTAACGTTCCACGCTGAGCTAAGGTCCAGCTCTCATCTGTTGCCCTGACTACCCTCAACCCACGAGGTCCCTCCAGAAGACTAAAATGACAGGCTAGTAAAAGGAGAGAAACAAACCCTACAGAAGGAATGACAATCTTCCAGCCCGTTAACGAAAATCCCGAAACCTGTGTTCATCTCGCAAAACTATGTGGACTCTCTCCCATGGCACTCAACTCGGCCTGCAACTCCAGGAATCCAGCTAGACCCCATCAATGGCCCAATAGGCTACACAAACTTCACAGCGCTAGTGGTTACAAATCCTTTTCCCTCCAGGCATCACCCCTGAGTGGCTCTGCTATGCTCCACATTCCTTTTGCAAAAAATCTGTTACCTGAGACTTCTTTCCACTTTCAGATTTCTAAAGGTCCGTGTGCCTCCTCCATCCCACCCCGTTCTTTACCCCCAAGTTTGTTGACGGGGCAGAGAGAATGCCTGTATTAAGGGCTGTATGAGCACCTATGTAGAAAGGATCTATAAACCTTTCCTTCTTCCACTTAAATCTGTCTGTCCTCTAAGCCTTAACTGTCGCCTCGAAAAATGGGGTTGATCGTCCCCGCTGTTGGCCCAACGTTGTCAAGAAGCCCTAGAATTTCATATATATTAAAGGATTTTGCACACCGTCAAATGCAAACATGACATTGGTTGCGGGTTATCCCTACCGGGCTCCTTTCTGTTCTCGGGCACCAACGCAGCCCCATTTCCAAGGCGTCTTTTTGTTTGTTTGTTTTGTTTTGTTTTTGCATCTAAGTACGGATTCTTCGGCCTGGCCCCTTCCCCAAGCCGCGACCCGCCACCCGCGGGACAAAAGCGAGGGCAGCCAGAGTCCCGGTGGCAAATGGCCCCCACGGGCAGCGCTCGGCTAACGATCTGGACGCCGCGGCCCGCGCTCTCCTCTCCTCTCCCGGAGCGAGATGGGAGGCGTAGGAGAGCTCAGAGAAAGAGGGTACAGGAGCCTAGGAGCGAGAAACGGCGGCAGCGGGTACGAAGCGGACCAGAGAAGTGGAAGAACCCAGACAGATGGAGGCAAGAAGACAAAACCCGAACAGTTCACACTGGAAGCCGCCAGGAGCTAACCAAAGGAGACGGGTAGGATAGGAAGGCTAGGCGTCCTAAAGAAGCCCCCGCGCCGCGCGGAAGGCGCAAGACCCAGGAGCTTAGGGCCGAGAGCGCGAGTCCCCTAGGACTGCGAGGTCGCGAGCGGAGCCCTCCCCAGTTACCTGTGTTACTTCCGCCTTGGCTGCCCCCGTCCGGGGGGAAGATGCTCGAGCATTTCTCCCACTCCACCTGGCCCGCGAAGCACAGCTCCGTGACGATGTGCAGCGCCTTTTGGCACAGGCTGCTCACTCCGTCCTCCTTATGGAAACTCATCGTTTGGCCTCGTTTCTCCCAGATAGCCGTTCGTTCCCTTCCAGTTACCTCTGTGCTGACCCCTCTAGCGCCCTAAGCCATATCCCGCCCTCGGAGACTTTGGCCCAAGAGCGCGCAGCTAAGAGGCGACAACTCTTAGGAGCCCCAAGTTGGCCCCATGGCGGGAGCAGAGGGCTCCAGAGAAGGTGGAGAGGCTGGGGCAGGAATTAGAGCTAGGCGGAGGCGGCAACGAGGTTATTGCTAACTCTCAGGCCGCGCGAACGAGCCCAAGCAAGCCAGAGAGACCTGGCATGGAGAGCGGAGGGGAGCGGGGAGAGACGTAAAAAACCTAAAGCCCTTCACTCGCTGAAGCGTTTGTGTTTCTGGAGGGTGCCTGACGACGGCGCGTCCAATCGCAGCCTGGCGCGGGTCTGGTGACCCCTTCTCTAGTCAACGGGGGAAGCGGAGACAACGGAGGATTCGCAGCCAGGCGCCCTTGCTGGGTTTTCCTGCTGAGGCCAGAGATGCTCTTCTGGCGAGCAGGTTGGTGAGAAATCTTGGTTTTCTGGATACCTTTCCCAGCCTCCGTACCCCCCCGCCCCCCGCCTACCAAAACCCCTCTTGATTACAGATGTGCTCTGATTCTACAATACTTTTCTTTAAAAGATCATGTCAACTGAAAACAAACTGAAAAAGTTAACGAAATACCTGGTAGATGAGCGATCAGACCAGACGTCTACAGAAAGAAAAAAAGACATCCCAGGAAAGCATTTTAGAAATGACTTTTTTTTTCTTTTTGATTTCTAACTATGATTGTTTAGAAACACAATATTCAACCTAAGAGCTCTTTACTACTAATAGTAAAATTCTCCATGAGGTGCATTTCCCGTTTACCCAGTTCAGTTTTTTTTTTTTTTTAATGCATAAATAAAGTGAATAGGCAAAGTTGATCATTGCTATTTACATTTTTTTTTACTAAATTTAAAAGACCACAAAACAAAATGTTATTTGTATTAATATTCAGTTTGAATTTTGTCCATTAATATGCAATTGGCAATTGAGATTGTATAACTTGACCTCCTTTATCACTCTTTCAAGTGACTTAAGTACTGAAGAAGACAAGGCACAGGTGTTAAAGGGGAAAAGGTTTAAGTTCAAATCTGTCACACAGATTGCTTAACCTGAGGAAATTGCTTTCAGGGCTTTAAGTCAAAGGGCTGACTGAAGGGTTTAGACTCATAATTCTCTAACACAAATGAATGGAGCTAAAGCTACAAAATAATGTTAATAAACATGTGCCACAAGGTTATAGGAAAAAAATTTACATTGCTTTTAAATTGTTTTCAGGCAGAGTTTGATCCCATATTATAATCTGAAGATTAATTTAACTTTTGTTAGGTAAGGATTCTTTATTTTAGAAGTGAAATATCTTGAATTTGTTCATGTTGAGGATGAAGAAATTTCCCTCTACACACATCTTGATTCTTCAGGATGGTCTAAGAATTAAATTGATATAAGAAAGATCAACAGGGAAAAAAAAAAAAAAAAACTAGTAATGTACAATGGAAGAGATTCAGGAAAAGTGAGTGACTCACCAAAATGGCTGAAGCCCTCACCTTAAATGCCCTCTTCAGCTAAAGACAAAAGAAGACGTTGGGGGTATGGTTTGGTACCTCGGAGGGGTGGAAGACAATTCACAAGGAGATGGAAAAGCAGATGCTTGGTAAACAAATGTTTACTCTGCCATACAGAGACAATAGAAGACAATGAGACTTTTAACAAACAGATTTTGCTAGGTTTCTCCCAGTCTACACATGTAGTTCATACAATAGTTTTCTTTGATGACAGCTTCCTTCCTGGAACAGCTTTATCTGCATTCTTTAGGCAGCTAGCAGGACTGTCAAGTTTATTCCTGAGTCTTTTGGGTGTTGTTTTCAGCTCAAAATAATCTGCTTACCCAAGAGACATTTTGGGGTGGCAGGTTTTGCTCCCAAAGAATAGGTAGTTTTATTTTAAACCATCCCACAGTTTGTGATAAATTATTTCTTCTGTAAGGACACTATGGTAAAGCTTAGGGTAAACATTTGGCATAGCATCTCAGTAGGGAGCATATATTAGTTGAATCATTTTAACCTGATTCATAGTACAGTTGGTATAACTAAGGACTATTTTTTTTCTTTCATGAATTAAGACAAAGTATAATCTGCTGGCTTCATTTGCTTTTTATTTTTATGCACATCTATCTGGGTTGTTTTTAGATCAGATTGACTAAAGAAACAATTTCACTGTCAATTTAAGAAACCTTAGATATCTACTATGTTTGAAGCTGTTATTAAATAAGTGTGCTGGTGCCCATGTTATAGAAAGCCAAACTCTAACAGTGGATGTTTGCAGCAATTTGGGCATTAAGCAAGAACAGGCAGATTATGCTCAAGCAAGAGTTTTTAAAGACAATGTTAGGGAAAGAACTATGGAGATTCTTCTGATTGGTTGATAGGGAAGAGCCAATTTTGACTCCTTGTTTTGGATCTGTTTCTTTGACAATAATCTTTGCTTTTTGTTGCGTTTGTTATATAGTCATACATAATGGCCTGCTTTGCAAAACCCTGCCCCTTTGTCTGAATATTAAACCAAAGTGCCTTTGTTCAGGACCCTGCTCACCTGTGGATGGCTACAAGAAGGAAGAAGTTAACTTATCCCCTCCCTGAGATTGGCCATTCCAGGAAATATTTGCAGGATTAATGACTTTTTACTTTACTTCCTCACTGCTTCCCCCTCTCCTTTCTGTAAAAGATACTGGTTTCCCAATTCCAATAAAATGGTTATTTTGAGATATTAGTCTGCCATCTTCTTGGCCAGACAACTTTCCAAGATCATAGTGGTGGCTCAGATGGAAAGTGTCTGTCTACAATGTGAGAGACCTGGGTTCGATCCCTAGGTCGGGAAGTTCCCTGGAGAAGGAAACGGCAACCCACTCCAGTACTCTTGCCTAGAAAATCCCCTGGACGGAGAAGTCTGGTGTCCGTGGGGTCGCAAAGAGTTGGACACGACTGAGCGACTTCCCTTTTTTTTTCTTTTAGTCTGCCATCTTCTTGGCCAGACAACTTTCCAAATAAAGTTATATTCCTTACCTCAACACCTAGTCTTTTGGATTTATTGACCTGTCATGTGGTGAGCAGAGTGAGTTTGGACTTGGTAACGGGTTGGTGGTGAGATAATAGGATGATGTTTGGGAAACTTCAATCTTCTGGCTCCAGTCTGGGGCCTACATGTGTGTAGTCAGCATATAGTCACCATCCTCCACCTCGGTGGGGTATTAGTTTCCACACAAAAGCTCAAAGATGTGCATTAAATTGTATCTATATCCCTTCAGGAAGAATTAAGAGCTTAATGACTCTGTTGTCCTAATCACTAACTGCTTGAGCCTACTCTCTGAAGCTCAGTAAAGATTTTGAAGACTAAAGTCTTTTTTTCCCTACAAACAAGAAATGGGGCAATAGAGGGGATTCTGTACTCAGGAAGGCCCCTCAGGGTCCTGCTCAGTTTCATAAGTAATACATTTTAATAAATCCCTTTCCAATTGTCCTTGCCCTCCAGTTCTCCACACTTAAACAGATAGATCCATATGAAATGACCTGCAAATCAATGCTGTTTACATATTTACTACATAGGCTGTTGTGTGGGATGTCTAAACCAGTGATTTTATACTGTTTAGAGGCTCTACTTGCTTTTGTGGAGTAAGGCAGCATGGCTCTCTATTGACCCTCTTATGGACTTTTTCCAGTTGTTTTTTTCTCCTTTGATTATTTTTTAATTGCAGGAAAATTGCTTTATACTGTTGTGTTGATTTCTGCTATACAACAATGCAAATCAACCAAAATTATGCATATATCACTTGCCTCTTTAGTGCTTCCCTGGTGGCTCAGACAGTAAAGAATCTGCCTGCAATGCAGACCTGGGTTTGATCCCTGAGTCAGGAGGCTCTCCTGGAGAAGGAATTGCCAACCCACTCCAGTATTCTTGCCCAGAGAATTCCATGGACAGAGAAGCCTGGTGGGCTACAGTCTATGGGGGTCACAAAAAGTCAGACATGGCTAAGCGGCTAACATTTTTTGCTTTTTCACCTCCCTCTTTAGCCCCTGTCTTCACCCCCTATATCCTACCCTTCTAGGTCATCAAAGAACACCAGGCTGGGCTCCATATATATATATAAGAATTTTTCACAAGCTCTCTATTTTATACATGGTAATGTATATATAATTGATCCTACTTTTTTGGCTTATACCACTCTTTCTTTCTATCACATGTCCACAATTCTGTTCTCTATGACTGCATCTCCCTTCTTTCCTTGCAAATAAGCTTATCAATATCATTTTTGGAGAGTCCATATATGTGCATTAATATACTGCCTATGTTTCCCTCTAAGAGCTTTGCAGTTTGTGGCCTTACATTTAAGTATTTAATCCATTTTGAGTTAATTTTTATGTATGATGTTAGAAAGTGTTCTAATTTAATTCCTTTACAGGTGTCTGTCCAGTTTTCCCAGCACCACTTATTGAAAAGTCTGTCTTTTCTCCATTGTATATTCTTGCCTCATTTGTCAAAGATAAGATGCCCATAGGTGCATGGGTTTGTCTCTGGGCTTTCCATCTTGTTCTATTGGTCAATATTTCTGTTTTTGTGCCAGTGACATACTGTCCTGATGACTGTAGATTTGTAGTATAGTTTGAAGTCAGGAAGGTTGATTCCTCTGTTTTTCTTTCTCAAGGTTGCTTTGACTATTTGGGGTCTTATATTTCCATACAAATTGTGAAATTATTTGTTCTAATTATGTGAAAAAGGTCATTGGTAATTTGATAGGGATTGCATTAGATTCCTTTGGGGAGTATGGTCATTTTCACAGTATTGATTTTTCCAATCCAAGAGCACAGTATATCTCTCCTTCTGTTTGTGTCATCTTTGATTTCTTTCACCAGTGTCTTAGGGTTTTCTGAATACAAGTCTTTTTTCGCTTTAGGTAGGTTATTCCTAGATATTTTATTCTTTTTTGTTTTAATGGAGAATGGAATTATTTACTTAATTTCTCTTTCTGGGTTTTCATTTTTAGTGTATAGGAATGCAAGGGATTTATATGTATTAGTTTTATAGCTTACAACCTTACTATACTCATTGATTAGTTCTATTAATTCTCTGGTGGCATCTTTAGTGCTTTTTATGTATATATATAGTGTCATGTCATCTGCAAACAGTGAGAGTCTTGCTTCTTCTTTTCCAATCTGGATTCCTTTTATTTCCTTTTCTTCTCTGATTGCTATGTCTAGGATTTCCAAAACTATATTGAATAATAGTGGTGAGAGTGAGCACTCTTGTCTTGTTCCTGATCTTAGAGGAAATGCTTCAGTTTTTCACTGTTGAGAATGTTTGCTGTGGGTTTGTCATGTATGACTTTTATTATGTTGAGGTACATTCCTTCTATGCCTATTTTCTGAAGTGTTTTTATTATAAATGGTTGTTGAATTTTGTTGAAAGCTTTCTCTGCATCTATTAAGATGATCATATGATTTTTATCTTTTTTTTAATATAGTGCATTACATTGTTTGATTTCCATATATTGAATGCAATATCTGCATGCCTTGCATATATTGGGATATATATGCCTGGGATAAAACCCACTTGATCATGATGCATAAACTTTTAATGTGTTGTTGGATTCTGTTTGCTAAAATTTTGTTGAGGATTTTTGCATCAATGTTCATCAGNGTATCATTTTTGGAGAGTCCATATATGTGCATTAATATACTGCCTATGTTTCCCTCTAAGAGCTTTGCAGTTTGTGGCCTTACATTTAAGTATTTAATCCATTTTGAGTTAATTTTTATGTATGATGTTAGAAAGTGTTCTAATTTAATTCCTTTACAGGTGTCTGTCCAGTTTTCCCAGCACCACTTATTGAAAAGTCTGTCTTTTCTCCATTGTATATTCTTGCCTCATTTGTCAAAGATAAGATGCCCATAGGTGCATGGGTTTGTCTCTGGGCTTTCCATCTTGTTCTATTGGTCAATATTTCTGTTTTTGTGCCAGTGACATACTGTCCTGATGACTGTAGATTTGTAGTATAGTTTGAAGTCAGGAAGGTTGATTCCTCTGTTTTTCTTTCTCAAGGTTGCTTTGACTATTTGGGGTCTTATATTTCCATACAAATTGTGAAATTATTTGTTCTAATTATGTGAAAAAGGTCATTGGTAATTTGATAGGGATTGCATTAGATTCCTTTGGGGAGTATGGTCATTTTCACAGTATTGATTTTTCCAATCCAAGAGCACAGTATATCTCTCCTTCTGTTTGTGTCATCTTTGATTTCTTTCACCAGTGTCTTAGGGTTTTCTGAATACAAGTCTTTTTTCTCTTTAGGTAGGTTATTCCTAGATATTTTATTCTTTTTTGTTTTAATGGAGAATGGAATTATTTACTTAATTTCTCTTTCTGGGTTTTCATTTTTAGTGTATAGGAATGCAAGGGATTTATATGTATTAGTTTTATAGCTTACAACCTTACTATACTCATTGATTAGTTCTATTAATTCTCTGGTGGCATCTTTAGTGCTTTTTATGTATATATATAGTGTCATGTCATCTGCAAACAGTGAGAGTCTTGCTTCTTCTTTTCCAATCTGGATTCCTTTTATTTCCTTTTCTTCTCTGATTGCTATGTCTAGGATTTCCAAAACTATATTGAATAATAGTGGTGAGAGTGAGCACTCTTGTCTTGTTCCTGATCTTAGAGGAAATGCTTCAGTTTTTCACTGTTGAGAATGTTTGCTGTGGGTTTGTCATGTATGACTTTTATTATGTTGAGGTACATTCCTTCTATGCCTATTTTCTGAAGTGTTTTTATTATAAATGGTTGTTGAATTTTGTTGAAAGCTTTCTCTGCATCTATTAAGATGATCATATGATTTTTATCTTTTTTTTAATATAGTGCATTACATTGTTTGATTTCCATATATTGAATGCAATATCTGCATGCCTTGCATATATTGGGATATATATGCCTGGGATAAAACCCACTTGATCATGATGCATAAACTTTTAATGTGTTGTTGGATTCTGTTTGCTAAAATTTTGTTGAGGATTTTTGCATCAATGTTCATCAGTGATATTGGCCTGAAATTTCCTCTGTGGTATTTTTGTCTGGCTTGGTATCAGAATGATGGTGCCCTTGTGAAATAAATTAGGGAGTTTTCCTTCCTCTGCAATTTTCTTCAAAGTTTTGAGTAGGATAAATGTTAACTCTTCTCTAAACTTTTGATAGAATTCACCTGTGAAACCATCTGGCCCTGGGGCTTTCTTTGTTGGAAGATTTTTCAATACACTTCCAATTTCCATGTTTATGATTGGTCTGCTCATATTTTCTATTTCTTCCTTGTTCAGTTCTGGAAAGTCATACTTTTCTAAGAATTTGACCATTTATTCCTGGTTATCCATTTTATTGGCACATAGTTGTTGATAGTAGCCTCTTATGATCCTTGGTATTCCTGTGTTGTCTCTAGTAACTTCTTTTTTCATTTCTAGTTTTATTGATTTGAATCTTCTTCCTTTTTTTCTTGATAAGCCTGGCTAGTGGTTTGTCAATTTTCTTTATCCTCTCAAAGAACCAGCTTTTAGTTTTATTGATCATTGCTATTGTCTTCCTTTTTCTTTTTCATTTATTTCTGCTCTGATCTTTATGATTTCTTTCCTTCTACCAACTTCGGGAAGTTTTTTGTTCATTTTCTGTTGTTTTAGGTGTAAGAATATGTTGCATCTCTTGTTTCTTGAGGTAGGCTTGTACTGCTACAAACATCTCTTTTAGTACTGCTTTTGTTTCATCCTGTAGATATTGAGTTGTGTTTTCATTATCATTTATTTCTAGGTATATTTTTATTTTCTTTTTAATTTCTTCAGTGACAGGTTGGTTATAAATAAGTGTATTGTTTAGCCTCCATGTGTTTGTTACAGATTTTTTTCCCCTCTACTTGATATCTAATCTTATAACACTGTGGTAGGAAAAGATATTTGAAATGATTTCATTTTTTTTAATTTTTTTAAAATATAAATTATTTATTTTAATTGGAGGTTAATTACTTTACAATATTGTATTGGTTTTGCCATACATCAACATGAATCAGCCACAGGTAAGACTTTGCAATATTTCTTTTATGGTAGGTTAAGTATTGCTCAATACCTTTAGTTTTTGCTTATCTGAGATATACTTTACCTCTTCTCCTATTCTAATTAATATTCTTCTTGGTATAGTATCATAGGTTGCATGTTTTTCCCTTTGGGGACTTTGAATATAGTACACCTCTCCTTTCTGGCATGAAAAGTTCCTGCTTTTCAGATAATTTACTTATCAGCTAAATAAATTAGCTGATAACCTTGTGGGGGTTTTCTTGCTGACTTTTGTTTTTCTTCTGATGTTTTTAGAACCCTCTTTTACCTTTAACTTTTGTTGTTTTAATTGACATGCCTTGGTGTGGATCTGTTTGGATTCATCTTGTTTGAAATCCTCTGTGCATCCTGTATCTAGTTTAGTTTTAGAAAATTTTCAGTCATAATTTCTTCTAATACTTGCTCTGTCTCCTCTCTCTCTTCCTTGTTGTTGTTCAGTCACTAAGTTGTGTCTGACTCTTTGCAACCTCATGAAATGCAGCACACCAGACATTGCTGTCCTTCACTATCTCCCGGAGTTTGTTCAAATTCATATCCATTGAGTCAGTGATGCCATCCAATCATCTCAACCTCTGTTGCCCCTTCTCCTCTTATCCTCAATCTATCCAAGCATCAGGGTCTTTTCCAATAAGTTGGCTTTTCACATCAGGTGGCCAAAGTATTGGAGCTTTACCTTCAGCATCAGTCCTTCCAATGAATATTCAGAGTTGATTTCCTTTAGGATTGACTGGTTTGATCTTCTTGCTGTCCAAGGAACTCTCAAGAGTTTTCTCCAGCACCACAATTTGAAAGCATTGACTCTTCCACTCTCAGCTTTCTTTATGACCCAACTCTCACATAGATACATGACCACTGGAAAAATCATCTTTGTCCTTTGGATTTTTGTCCTCAAGGTGATGTCTCTGCTTTTTAATACATTGTCTATATTTGACATGGTTTTTCTTCCAAGAAGCTAGAATCTTTTAACTTTGTGGCTGCAGTCACTTTCCACAGTGATTTTGGAGCCCAAGGAAATAAAATCTGTCACTGTTTGCATTTTTTCCCCATCTACTTGCCATGAAGTGATGGGATAGATGTCATGATCTTAGCTTTTTGAATGTTGAATTTTAAGCCAGCTTTTTCACTCTCCTCTTTTACTTTCATCAAGAGGTTCTTTAGTTCTTCTTCAATTTCTGCCGTTAAAGGTGGTGTCATCTATATATCTAACATTGTTGATATTTCTCCCAGTCTTGATTTCAGCTTGTGAGTCATCTAGCCCAGCATTTTGTATGAAGTATTATACATATAAGTTAAATAAGCAGAGTAACAATATATAACTTCGTGTACTCTTTTCTCAGTTTTGAACCAGGCATAAGTTGCAAATTTTATATTATTCCATAGGCCTCAAATGTTGCTTTAATTTTTAAATTTGCCTTTCTATCTGCTTTTCTGACTGGATGATTTCTGTTATTCTATCTTCAAGGTCACTTATTCATTTAATCTGCTACTCATTGTTTCTAATTTTTTTATTTTATCAACTATCTATTTTTGATTGATTCATCTTTATAGTTTCTTGTTCTTTGTTATAGTGATCTGCATTTATATTGATAATCTTTATTGTTTCATCTAGCATTTTTATTACCTCCTTTTTGAGCTAGGTCTAGTAGACTGGTTAGCTCTATTCCATTATTTGTTCTTTCATGGAATTTCTCTTGTTCTTTTAGTTGGGAATAGTTCCCTTGACTTTTCATTTTACCTAATTTTCTATGTCTCTATGAATTTAGGAGACACATTTGTCTGTTTAGGTTTCGAAAGTGAAAAAATGAAAGTCGCTCAGTTGTGTCTGACTCTGCAACCCCATGGAGTTCTCCAGGCTAGAATACTGGAATGGGTAGCTTTTCCCTTCTCTATGGGATCTTCTCAACCCAGGGATCAAAGCCAGGTCTCCCACATTTCAGGAGGATTCTTTACCAGCCAAGCCACAAGGGAAGCTCAAGAAATCAGGGAGTAGGCAGCCTATCTCTTTTCAAAAGGATCTTTCTGACCCAGGAATTGAACCAAGGTCTTCTGCATTGCAGACAGATTCTTTACCAACTGAGCTATCAGAAAAGAGTATTTTTATGTGGGAGAATCCCTGTGTGTCCAGTGTTCTTTTATGCAAGTGTTTGTTTTGTTATGGATGTCAGCTAGGCTGTTTCTCAGGGTTTTCTTACCATTATCCTCTTGATAAGAGGTGTGGTTGTTGCTGGCATATCTAGATCCTATGCAAGATGTGGGACAGGGCTTCCTCTCTGCTTTGTGCCTATCACCACGCTGGCAGGGGCTGAGGCTACTTTATAATTATTGAATTAGAAACCCTGAAAATTGGATTCAGTTAGGTTCTGTCATCCCAAGTGCCTGCTCTGCCCCAAAGGAAGCAATTACAAATCACTTAAGAACTGTGTGATGACAGAGGACCTGAGTGCTGCTTTAAAGGTGTCTTCAGTTCCACTCAGAAGAGGCCCACATTCATTTCCCTTTCTCTGTTGTGGTCATGCCTGATCTAGTGCAAAGACTTGGTGTCTAGGAGTAGCCTGGGCCTTGCAGTCAAGATGTTATGGCTGCAGGATTGGAAATGCTTCCACTGTCATCTGAGATTTTGGCTCTGTCTGTGGTAGTCTTCTCCATGTACCCATCTGCACCAATGTGTGGTGTAGAGAGGGTAGAGCCAGAATGTTCTTGCTGGGACAGAATTGCTGTGTACTCTTGAGTTTCTTGTAATGGCTATTGNGCTTGAGTAAAGGATTTCACATAGAAGACTCAGGAAAAAAATACATATTCTATATAGAAAGAATAATATAAGTATTTATTATGTAGAGAGTTGAAGAGATTGGAAAAGAGTAGACAGAAATAAAATTTTTAAAAAGAAAAGATATGTTTGAAGAAAATATTTCTAGACGGTATAGAAATAAAATTTCAGAAGACATGGCTGAAAGTATTAGATATTATGGAGAAATGAAATAGGATGTGTGACTAAGAAAGGCCATTATAAACAGCAGTTGGAAATTAGGATGGCAAGCAGGGAGTGACAAAATGAATAATTTCGGTGGCATGATGAGAGTAGAAAACGCATGTACAGCAAGATTCAGAAATGAAGGAGAGGGTAAAAATCCAAGTAGAGTTTAAGTTTATCTTTCAAAAAATACTATAGAAAAATGAATGAGGAGAAATGAGGCCTAAGCTGGAAAGGGAAAGAAGATCAAGGAATCCCAGTGCACCAGCCCTGAGCATCCTGTATCATGACCCAGAGGGATGGTATAAGGAGGGAAGTGGGAGGTGGGTTTAGGATGGGGAACACATGTACACCCATTGCGGATTCATGTTGATGTATGGCAAAACCAATATAATATTGTAACGTAATTAGCCTCCAATTAAATAAATTTATATTTTTTTTAAAAGATCAAGGGAAAGCTATTTAACGACTATGAGGACTTAAACTTTGGTAAATGGTATTTAAGAAATTGTAATAGAAACGATTAAAGATACAAAAGAAATAAAGGGCTATTGATGAAGAAAAGTCTTGATAATAGAGATTCGGAGGGTAGGGCCAAGAACTCAGAAAGAGTTGCCTTAGCAGGCACCTGAAAACTATTTGGAAATGTCAAGGTGGGGTGGGAATTTGAGGGAGGAGGGAGTATTATGGTATTTATTTCCTCAGGTAAGCATGGAGTAAAACCCTCTGTTGTGAGTGAAGAGGGTAGGAGTGAGATGGAGTTGGTAGTATGGGAAGGCACTCAATGACTGGGACAGAAGAGGAAGGAAATTGGAGATTCCCTCCCCCCACCAAAAAAAAAAAGATTAGAGAGCACTATTGACATTGAGTGCATGCTCAGTTGCTAAGTTGTGTGACATTTTGCAACCCCATGAACTGAACTTCCCTGTTCATGGGGTTTTTCTAGGCAAGAATACTGAAGTGGGTTGCCATTTCTTCCTCCAAGGAATATTCCTGATCCAGTGGTCAAACCCAAGAAGAATCTACAGAATTATAACTTTTTATTTTCAAAGTGTCTTCTATTTGACATACAATTTCTTGACTTTTAGCTAAAAATAATGTTAGATATGTAAAAGGAGTTCCAGTCAATAATTATTTATTGAAAACCTAAAGGATGCTCATCTCAATGGGACCTTATATAGAGTAGGGAAATAGATACATTTTAATGATGATAATAGCAACTTTGGGGCTTCCCAGGTGACTCAGATGGTTAATTTATTTTTTCTAATTAAAATGTTATGATTTTCTTCAGTTTTGGTTTATCAGTACAGTAAAATTACTCACCCAAGGATAATTTTCCCATTGGTTGGTAATATAATTATCTTTATTTTTGAGGTGAAGGGAATTATTTTATTTTTGGTCACTTTAGGGAAAAATAAAAGCTTAAATTTAGCAAAAGTCTTCATATACCTCTTATTTTGAAAAAAATTAATAAATTTTAAAACAAATGCAATACAACGTAACTTTCACATAAATTTTCACATCATCTTTTGTCTGGCAAACACAGTGAAAAATAGAATTTGAAGTTTGTTCCTGGTCAGTTTATTCTCTGTGCCTTCTTGCCACCTGGTGGTTCAAAGAACATTGAGTAGGGAAGTGAACTAGGTCTTGTAGTCCATTTTGACAATAATCCTTACTATGTATCTCTCTTTCATTTACAAGTTCTGCTTATTTTTCCCTCTCTTGGTTTTCCCTTTCTTCTCTTTTACAATCTTCCTTCTACCTTCTCCTCCTCCTAAAGATTTTAGTGTTGTTCTTTCAAGTAGTTAAACTTAAAAATTTTTAAACAAATTATACTGAAAAAATATTTAACAGGGCAAAAAAATAATTATTTCAGCCTAATGTGTGCTAAATATTTTAAGAAAAATTTAATTTTGAAAAATTTACATAATTATACAATGTACTTTATATCTTCTAAAACTTGGCAATTCATTCTTTTCTTTGGAAGGAAATACGGTTTATGTAAAACAGTAACTGTCTATATAGAATAGATCCCTAGTACATGTCAAAACAACTGGATTATATGGGCATGTCATTGATTCATTTATTCAAGAAACTTGATAGAAGATGGATAAAGACTATGCTTTCTGAGAACTTGCATTCTAATACAGATTGGGAAATGTGATAAGCAGTTTAATTAATTTGAAAAATCTTATTGTATAGTGCTGATTTATTATATTATGCTGAATAAACATCATACTTACACAGGAGACCATAGAACACAGTATCACTAAACATTATTCCAGCTATTTCTCCACCCCAACACATTTTTGCTTCCAACACAAATTTAAGAGCTTCCCAAATATTTTCACTATGGTTTATGGGTATCTTGAGCTATTATGTCCATATGGAAGATGCATTATGGGTCATCCAAAGTATGCACCTTGCTTGAGAGATAGACAACAGCTGAGGTCTGACATAGATGAAGTAAGATTTTCAAGGCTATCTAGCTCTGAAACTGGCAGAGATAATTCTCATTGTTAATGGGTATGTCAAAGATAATATATACTAAACTGAGCTACTTCAATATTTTTCCTGTCTACAATCTTTTCAATTATTATTAATGAATTTCAGTCTAGAAACCATGATTTTATGTTGACCCCTTTACTTCTCTCACATTCATTCACATCCTCAAACACAACTTTGTTCTAAAGCATATCCAGACTTTGATCACTTACCACCTCCAATGCTACCATCTTGGTCCAAGACATTTTCAACCCTAACTTTGGTTTTATAATGGTTTTTCTGCTTCCACTCTTCCCTCACTTCCATCTCTAACCAATAGAATAGATTGAGAGCTCATCAAAATGTGTCATATCACATCACTCCTCTGTTCAAAACAATGTAATTGCTATTCATCTAACTCAGAGTAAAAAGCAAGTCATTTCTTTATTTTGCAAATCTCTCACATATTGATACAGTTATCTCTCTCTTATTCTTATGCTTCCAACGTAAAAGTCTCCCTAATAGGTCAAGCACCTCTCACCTAAGCCTTCTACATCATCTGTGCACATGCTGAAATGCTCTTTTCTCTTATATCACAGTACTTTGTCCCTCAACTCCTTCCTATCTTCACTCACATGTTATATTTTAGTGAAGCCTTTCTTAATCAATCTAAAATGTTAGTGTATACCCCTTTCCCTGTTTTTATTTCTCTTGATGATCATTAAAAATAATATGTATATATTACTTGTTCATCTTCTCTCCTTTTGTCAATAATGTATTCTGTGGTAGATATGTCTTTTCTGTTTTGTTTTTTTTTTTTTGTTCTTATTTTTACTCTTAATCTTGTTTGACTTTTACACAGAGATTTTAGTTCTTACTTATTTTTTTTCTTCTTTTGGGCACAATTTTCCCTTAGGACCTCAAATCATGTTTGGTTCTAGCTCCTTCTCTTGGCCTTCTGTAGTCATCCCACCAAGGCTCTGAGTAAAAAGCTCATCTCCATAACCAGAAACCTGTTACTGTATCATAATATGGCTAATGCATAGGGGAAAACTTCACTTGTCCATTTACAAGTCTTAGGTCAGGAAATCAAAAAATTAGTTTAAAGCATATCCTAATAAGTAGGTAGACTGTAACTGTGGAAAATTGAAAATTTGTACTTATTACACACCTAAAGTTTCAAAAAAGAAAGCAGCATTTTTTTTTACTTACACAAACATGAAAAATCAGGTCAACAAATACAATTTCACTGATTTCTGACCTCAAAAATTTTGATAGCTACGAATTTCTACAGCCCCTGCTGTCTTCTGTTGCCAACAGCCTTCCTTCTGTGCTACATGAATTTTCTATCCTGTGCCAGGACACCAATTACCTCTCTGTCACTGTGACTCTGACTTAAAGTCTTCTTAGCCACTAAAAATAAAACTCCAAATAAGTCAATGAAATGATAACTTTGATATATGTGAAGAAGTGCATAACTATTCTCAATGATCTTATGAATGAATTTTCAGTACTTTTTGGATTTTCAAGTATTTTTCACGTGGCTTTTTTGTTTTTCTCTACTCGATTTTTATCAATTAAGAGAAAATAAACTCAATTTTTTTGAAAAGCCTAATATTAATTCTAAGGATTGTGGAGCTATTATTCTTCTGGGTCTGATGATATTTGTCATCAAATCTTACAAGTAAGCTATTTATGGGCTTCCCTGGTGGCTGAGATGGTAAAGAATCCACCTGCAATGCAGGAGACCCAGGTTTGATCCCTGGGTTGGGAAGATCCCCTAGAGAAGGGAATGGTAACCCACTCCAGTATTCTTGCCTGGAGAACTACATGGGCAGAGGAACCTGGTGGGCTACAGTCCATAAGACCACAAAGAGTCAGACACAACTGAGCAGCTAACACACACAGGCTATTTATCAGTTGAATTCAATCGCTCAGCTGTGTCTGACTCTTTGTGACCCCACTTGCTCAAGCTCATGTCCATCCAGTCGGTGATGCCATCCAACCATCTCATCCGCTGTCATCCCCTTCTCCTCCTGCCTTCAATCCTTCCAAGCATCAGGGTCTTCCTCAGAGTCAGTTCTTCGTATCAGGTGGCCAACAAGCTATTTATAGGGGTGATCATATAAGCTATCATCCTGACACCTCTTGAAAGTGAAAGGTTGCTATTAATTAGTCAACTTGGGCAATAGGCAGAATTGGAACTACTTGGGAAAGTCAAAGCATATGATTGTCTTAACCATTTCATGAGGTCTTTCACCATTAAACAAAATAGACTGTGTTTACCATGAACTGAACAAAATGCTTTTGAAAAAATACATGTTATAATTAGGTTTGAGGGTTTTAAAAGAGACCACAATTTAGAAATTTATATCCCAATTGCTGAAAATAGATATCAACAGCTTTGATGTTACTTATAAAATGTTGCATAACATGTGATGAACTTATAGAAATTTGTACTAATAAAATACTTCTCTTTTCTTAATTGAATATTTACTTTTATTATAGTAAGAATAAAAAGCATATTATTGTATTTGTCATTTTGAGTGTCAGAAAATATAAATTTTATATTCAAAATTCAGTCAAGTATATATTTTCTTTATTCTTTTCTTTCTAGTTTTTCAATTAAAGTGATATATTTTGGGTTGAGTTTCCTTTGCCTCATTTTGGAAATCAGTAGGGTATAAATTACAAGTATGTGTTAAAATTTGGGTAGTCTCTATGCACAGTATATGCTGAGGGTAAAGTTTAAGAACTGTATANTTTTTACTCTTAATCTTGTTTGACTTTTACACAGAGATTTTAGTTCTTACTTATTTTTTTTTCTTCTTTTGGGCACAATTTTCCCTTAGGACCTCAAATCATGTTTGGTTCTAGCTCCTTCTCTTGGCCTTCTGTAGTCATCCCACCAAGGCTCTGAGTAAAAAGCTCATCTCCATAACCAGAAACCTGTTACTGTATCATAATATGGCTAATGCATAGGGGAAAACGTCACTTGTCCATTTACAAGTCTTAGGTCAGGAAATCAAAAAATTAGTTTAAAGCATATCCTAATAAGTAGGTAGACTGTAACTGTGGAAAATTGAAAATTTGTACTTATTATACACCTAAAGTTTCAGAAAAGAAAGCGGCATTTTTTTTTTTACTTACACAAACATGAAAAATCAGGTCAACAAATACAATTTCACTGATTTCTGACCTCAAAAATTTTGATAGCTACGAATTTCTACAGCCCCTGCTGTCTTCTGTTGCCAACAGCCTTCCTTCTGTGCTACATGAATTTTCTATCCTGTGCCAGGACACCAATTACCTCTCTGTCACTGTGACTCTGACTTAAAGTCTTCTTAGCCACTAAAAATAAAACTCCAAATAAGTCAATGAAATGATAACTTTGATATATGTGAAGAAGTGCATAACTATTCTCAATGATCTTATGAATGAATTTTCAGTACTTTTTGGATTTTCAAGTATTTTTCACGTGGCTTTTTTGTTTTTCTCTACTCGATTTTTATCAATTAAGAGAAAATAAACTCAATTTTTTTTGAAAAGCCTAATATTAATTCTAAGGATTGTGGAGCTATTATTCTTCTGGGTCTGATGATATTTGTCATCAAATCTTACAAGTAAGCTATTTATGGGCTTCCCTGGTGGCTGAGATGGTAAAGAATCCACCTGCAATGCAGGAGACCCAGGTTTGATCCCTGGGTTGGGAAGATCCCCTAGAGAAGGGAATGGTAACCCACTCCAGTATTCTTGCCTGGAGAACTACATGGGCAGAGGAACCTGGTGGGCTACAGTCCATAAGACCACAAAGAGTCAGACACAACTGAGCAGCTAACACACACAGGCTATTTATCAGTTGAATTCAATCGCTCAGCTGTGTCTGACTCTTTGTGACCCCGCTTGCTCAAGCTCATGTCCATCCAGTCGGTGATGCCATCCAACCATCTCATCCGCTGTCATCCCCTTCTCCTCCTGCCTTCAATCCTTCCAAGCATCAGGGTCTTCCTCAGAGTCAGTTCTTCGTATCAGGTGGCCAACAAGCTATTTATAGGGGTGATCATATAAGCTATCATCCTGACACCTCTTGAAAGTGAAAGGTTGCTATTAATTAGTCAACTTGGGCAATAGGCAGAATTGGAACTACTTGGGAAAGTCAAAGCATATGATTGTCTTAACCATTTCATGAGGTCTTTCACCATTAAACAAAATAGACTGTGTTTACCATGAACTGAACAAAATGCTTTTGAAAAAATACATGTTATAATTAGGTTTGGGGGTTTTAAAAGAGACCACAATTTAGAAATTTATATCCCAATTGCTGAAAATAGATATCAACAGCTTTGATGTTACTTATAAAATGTTGCATAACATGTGATGAACTTATAGAAATTTGTACTAATAAAATACTTCTCTTTTCTTAATTGAATATTTACTTTTATTATAGTAAGAATAAAAAGCATATTATTGTATTTGTCATTTTGAGTGTCAGAAAATATAAATTTTATATTCAAAATTCAGTCAAGTATATATTTTCTTTATTCTTTTCTTTCTAGTTTTTCAATTAAAGTGATATATTTTGGGTTGAGTTTCCTTTGCCTCATTTTGGAAATCAGTAGGGTATAAATTACAAGTATGTGTTAAAATTTGGGTAGTCTCTATGCACAGTATATGCTGAGGGTAAAGTTTAAGAACTGTATAGAACACACAAAAGAATTCGGAGGCCAAATTATTGTTTATAAGTTTGTAGACTATATTTGAATCTGTTTAACATAGAAGAAAATGCCAAGTTTCCACAAAATTGTTTCTGTAACTAATGGATAGCTATGTGAAGGTTCAGTTCAGTTCAGTCACACAGTCGTGTCCCATGTCCCCATGGACATGAATTGCGACTCCATGAATCTCAGTACGCTAAGATTCTCTGTCCATCACTTACACCCGGAGTCTACTCAAACTCATGTCAATAGAGTCGGTGATGCCATCCAACCATCTCATCCTGTGTCGTCCTCTTCTCCTGCCTCCAGTCCCTCCCAACGTCAGAGTCTTGTCCAATGAGTCAACTCTTCACATGAGGTGGCCAAAGTATTGAAGTTTCATCTTCAGCATCAGTCCTTTCAATGAACACCTAGGACTGATCTCCTTTAGGATGGACTGGTTAGATCTCCTTGCAGTCCAAGGGACTCTCAAGAGTCTTCTCCAACACCACAGTTCAAAGGTATCAATTCTTTTGCACTCAGCTTTCTTCACTGTCCAACTCTCACATCCATACATGACCACTGGAAAAACCATATCCTTGACTAGATGGACCTTTGTTGAAAAAGTAATGTCTCTGGTNGTATCAATTCTTTTGCACTCAGCTTTCTTCACTGTCCAACTCTCACATCCATACATGACCACTGGAAAAACCATATCCTTGACTAGATGGACCTTTGTTGAAAAAGTAATGTCTCTGGTTTTGAATATGCTATCTAGGTTGGTCATAACTTTTCTTCCAAGAGTAAGCGTCTTTTACTTTCCTGGCTACAATCACTATCTGCAGTAATTTTGGAGCCCCCAAAAATAAAGTCTGACACTGTTTCCACTGTTTCCCCCATCTGGTTCCCATGAAGTGATGGGATCAGATGCCATGATCTTCATTTTCTGAATGTTGAGCTTTAAGCCAACTTTTTCACTCTCNTCTTAATATCTTCTCCTCTGTTAGGTCCATACCATTTCTGTCCTTTATTGAGCCCATCTTTGCATGAAATGTTCCCTTAGTGTCTCTAATTTTCTTGAAGAGATCTCTAGTCTTTCCCATTCTGGTGTTTTCCTCTATTTCTTTGCATTGATCGCTGAGGAAGGCTTTCTTATCTCTTCTTGCTATGTTTTGGAACTCTGCATTCAGATGCTTATATCTTTTCTTTTCTTCTTTGGTTTTTGCTTTCTTCTTTTCACAGCTATTTGTAAGGCCTCCTCAGACAATCATTTTGCTCTTTTGAATTTCTTTTCCATGTCAAATAAACAGAAGAACACACACACAATTTCCTTAAAATTTTGAAAGGATTTTCTGAAAATATCTTAGATTNAGCTATTTGTAAGGCCTCCTCAGACAATCATTTTGCTCTTTTGAATTTCTTTTCCATGTCAAATAAACAGAAGAACACACACACAATTTCCTTAAAATTTTGAAAGGATTTTCTGAAAATATCTTAGATTTAGAAGAGGACACTCAATACACCTGTGAGCCCCTGGGAGATCTCAGATACCTATTCAGGACTACCAATGAGTGCCATTCTAATGAACACCCCCAAAATCTGGTTTCTGGGGATAAGATTTCTCAGGATAGCTCTACACAGCCAACACAGCTTGACAAAGATTGTACTCCAAAACAGACAAGAGATAGATCTTCTGATCCCTGAATAAGGAGGGACTTGAGCCATCCTGGTGATGTGAATTTAAAATTGACTAATATCCCTACTAGTCCTTGCTTATGATTATTCCATGTACTATCAGCTGTCTAACTTGTTTTGTCTCTGCCCAGGTCAACGAGCTACAACATGCAGTGCCAGTTCAACAAAGATGTAAAACTCCAGCCGACCATGAAAAATATCACAGCCTAAGATGGATACCGCTATAAGGACTCTGAGGCTTGAGACTAGCAAGAGGGAGAGGCCCAATATCCCTCGCTGCCCCAGTTCAGCAGGAAGTAGCCAGAAAGACCTCGAAGCCCCTATTCCCAAAGAATTGGGCCTTCCATCTCTTGAGGGGGGAATGTTAGGTAGGTAGAATAGGGAAATGAGTCCAAAATGGTGGTGGCTAAAAAACAAGGAAGATCCGAGGACCAGAGTGAAGACTTCAGGTAGAACAAACAGCACTCCTGGCTGAGCCCAGTTTGCATAGGGCGGGCCCAGGTGGAAGAAAACATATAAAAGGAAGAGCCAAAGCGCTCTCTCTCTTTCTCTCTCCCATTCTCCTGCTATCTTCTAAATAAAATAGAGCTGTAACGCTGAAAAAAAAAAGAAAAAAGAAAGAAAGAATCTTAAGTCTGTCTATATTGGGACAGCCCTAGAAGAAATCAAATGAATCAAAGGGAGTATTTGCTTAAATGCACTTCTTCTCTTCTACTCAAGCACTTTCATTTTTTTTCCTTGTCATCCTTGACACACAATTTCTTCTATTCCCCTGATTATCATGTAAATTATTACCCTGGAATTGCCATTTTAGAAGTATGCTCACCTGTTTTTAATGTCTTAACATGTTCCATTTTAGACATTTTAATGGGTGTGTAATGGTATTCCACTGTGGTGTTAATTTTCATTTCCCTAATGACTAATCATGTTGAGTACCTTTGCATGTGTTCATTCTCCAACAAAGGTCCATCTAGTCAAAGCTATGGTTTTTCCAGTAGTCATATATGCATGACTTTGTTGGCAAAATGTTGATGAAATCAATTTGACTTTTTGTTTTGTATGATTTTATTGGGTTATTGGTGTTTTATTATTTCATGCTGAGTATTTTTTATATATATTAGATATATGATCTTCATCAATATGACTTGAAAATATGTTCTCTGAGTCTTTGGCCTTTATTTTAATTCTCTTGACTCTATATTTTGAAGTGAAAAGTGCTTAATTTTGATGAAGTCCAAGTCATCAATTCTTGTAGAGTTTAGTTTCAGTGTCATAGCTAAAGATCTTTTACTAATAAGAGGTCACAAAGGTTCTTTGTTTATATTCTTCTAGAGGTTTTCTAGATTTAGATCTTACATTTAGATCTACAATCCATCTTTATTNTTCCCCTGATTATCATGTAAATTATTACCCTGGAATTGCCATTTTAGAAGTATGCTCACCTGTTTTTAATGTCTTAACATGTTCCATTTTAGACATTTTAATGGGTGTGTAATGGTATTCCACTGTGGTGTTAATTTTCATTTCCCTAATGACTAATCATGTTGAGTACCTTTGCATGTGTTCATTCTCCAACAAAGGTCCATCTAGTCAAAGCTATGGTTTTTCCAGTAGTCATATATGCATGACTTTGTTGGCAAAATGTTGATTAAATCAATTTGACTTTTTGTTTTGTATGATTTTACTGGGTTATTGGTGTTTTACTATTTCATGCTGAGTATTTTTTATATATATTAGATATATGATCTTCATCAATATGACTTGAAAATATGTTCTCTGAGTCTTTGGCCTTTATTTTAATTCTCTTGACTCTATATTTTGAAGTGAAAAGTGCTTAATTTTGATGAAGTCCAAGTCATCAATTCTTGTAGAGTTTAGTTTCAGTGTCATAGCTAAAGATCTTTTACTAATAAGAGGTCACAAAGGTTCTTTGTTTATATTCTTCTAGAGGTTTTCTAGATTTAGATCTTACATTTAGATCTACAATCCATCTTTATTAAATTTTTAAATCTAGTGTTTTATATGAATAGAGGGTCATTTTTTTGCATATAAACATTCAACAGTTTCAGCATCATTTGTTTAAAAGACTATCCTTTGCTAGTGAGTTGCCTTTGCATCTTGTTAAAAATAAGTTGATCACATTTGTGAGGACATATTATTAGACTCTCTATTCAGTTCCATTATTTATTTCTCTACTTTCACATCAATGTAATGCTATCTGTATTACTGAAGTTTTATCATTTTTGAATTAGGTTGTATATAAGTTCTTCAAAATTATTACTGTTCCTCAAAGTTGTTTCAGTTTTTCTTTGGGCTTCCTAGGTGGTGCTAGTGGTAAAGAACTCACTAGCTTATGCATGTTAGACATAAACAATGCCAGTTCAATCCCTGAGTCAGGAAAATCCCCTAAAGGAAGGAATGGCAACCCATTCCAGTATTCTTGCCTGGAGAATCCCATGGACAGAGGAGCTTGGAGAGCTACAGTCCTTGGGGTCAAAAAGAGTTGGACATGACTCAAGCAACTTAGCACATGTACATTATATTGTGAAATCAGTATGTTGATTTTTAAAATACACTGGATTTCCATTTATTATGCTCTGAATCTCAGAAAAATTGAGGGATAGCTGACAATTTTAACAATGTTAAATCCTTTGATCCATGAATGTGGTATATCTCTTCATTTATTTGCCTTGTTTAATTTCTCTCAGCAATAGTTTGTAGTTGTTAGTGTACAGATCTTGCACTTTTTCCATCAAATTTGTCACTAAATATTTCATGTATTTTATGATTTGAAAAATTGTTTTTGCTAGTCACAAATTCCAATTCTTCACTGTAGGTACATATAAGTGCTCCTCCCTCACTATATTGACTTGCAAACTTACTAAATTCACCTCTTATACTTTACTGGCTTTTGCAGATTCTGAAGGACTTTCTACATAATCATATATAGAATAAATGCAGTTTTATTCCTTCCTTTTCATTCAATGGCTTTCATCTCATTTTATTGCCTATTGAACTGGTTAGAATATCAGTATAATGTTAAATAGAAGTGACAAGATCAGACACCCTTATCAGGTATAAGAAGATTTCTTCTATCCCCTGAGAATTTTTATCAGAAATAGAGTTTAGATGTTGCAGAAATGGAATTTAGATTTTTCACTTAACTGTATGCTCTTTTGTTTTCCTTTTTAGTCTGTTATTGTCGTGAATTATATCAATGAATTTTACATATTAATACATCTTGATTTGTGGGATTCCAGTTGGCCATAATATATTTACATTTACTAAAATTTTAGATTTACTTTTTGAAAACATATTGATTTAAAACATAAAAACTAATTTAGGAAAAATATAATTTTTTTTCAAGCTGTCATTATTCTTCCCTACCTACCACTTACATACATATTTTTTATTGCATTATAATTTAGGAAAGATGGATGACTAGGAAGAGATCATTTGATTTGTTTGTTTTGGGATCGAGTTTATATTTGTTTGTACGTTTTTTAAATTTATGTTTTAATTGAAGTATGCAAAGTATTAATTTCTGCTCTTTGTATGCTTAGGCATATCATTCTTCACTTCTGAGCCAGTGCTTGATAGTCTAATTTTGCTAGCTAGTTCAAATACAGTTTATGATTCGTTGATAAATGTTCAGAAGTGTTGACACTAATTTTTAGTATGCCAGTCTCAAAGAGTATAATCTGGAAGTTTTATCTCAATATCTCAAAAAAATAATCTGGAATGGGAAATATTTGAAAACCGGATTTAAAATCACACAGTCCTCTGTTATGGATTGCTGCAATACATAATGCTAAATTTTAGGCAACATTTAAATACTTCATAATGTTATATGATTTTAAGTCTCAAATTAAACTGGACAATGTCTCATAATTCAAAGATCTATGATTTTCTGTGGGAAAAAAAGCAGCTAAATTTTGTGTTTCTATAACAGAAGCTCTAGTGCTTCTCTACATGGAAAAATGGTAATTAGGTAATGATTTAAAAAGAATTGTCCATTACATCATAGTTTACAGGGTTTTCTTAGCCCCCGTGCATAAAATTTTGTTTATACTAGACCTATAATCATTGGCCTTTCACAATATAAGTTTATATACTCAGAAACAATACTGTAAGGAATAAGATTATTACATAGTAGATGGTTCAACCTTAATGTCTATGATTATTCATTTCCTTGCTTTTGCTTTCTTTAATTTTGCTGCTGTTTTATATTCTAACATGGAACATGGGCTTCCCTGGTGGCTTAGATGGTAAAGAATCCACGTGCAATATGGGAGACTTGGGTTCGAATCCTAGGTTGGCAAGATCCCCTGGAGGTGGGCATGGCAACTCACTGCAGTATTCTTACCTGGAGAACCCCCATGGACAGAGGAACCTGGCAGGTTACAGTCCATGGGGTCACAAAGAGTCACCCACAACTGAGTGACTAAGCACGTGGAACATTAACAGGGCCCAAAGTGATACCAAGTGAAATTCATCAGATAAAGCAATATAGAGTGGTCCATGCATCATAAAAGACTTCCTGTTAGAAATTGAAGACACACAAGTAATTTGTACTAGAAATAGAGAATAGAGTATACAAGGAGACGACAAGGAGTTTTCTTTTTTAAAATATAAATTTATCTATTTAAATTGGAGGCTAATTACTTTACAATATTGTATTGGTTTTGCCATACATCAACATGAATCCGCCAAGGGGGGAAACGTGTTCCCCATCCTGAACCCCTCTCCTAACTCTCTCCCCATATCATCCCTCATTGAGTGTGGGTGGCTTTTAGTTTTGAAAATTTTTTTTCTTTGGCTCACTTTCTGCACTGATGCTGGATGCACTTCCTTTTGTTAGTTTCATGTTCAGTACTAAGTACAGGTGTTAGACACCTTTCACTTAGGTGACATAGCTACACAGCATTTTAAAAAGCAGAGATATCACTTTGCTAACAAATTCAATATAGTCAAAGCTGTAGTTTTGCCAGTAGTCATGTACTGATGTGAGAGTTGGTCCATAAAGAAGGCTGAACATTGAAGAATTGATGCTTTTAAAATGTGGTGCTGGAGAAGATATTTGAGAGTCTCTTAGACTGCCCCTCATCCAAGGTAAGGAGCAGCAGCTGCACTTTGCTGGAGCAGCTGTGAAGAGATACTGCAAGCCCAAGTTAAGAGAAATCCAATTAA
>SJYW01039989.1:0-39560 GCA_006410735.1 Raphicerus campestris | reverse complement strand
TATAAGAGACAGCCCCCCACCCCACCCCAGATGAAAACTGCTGACCACAAGAACATAGACCTTAGACTGGTTGAAACCAGAAGGTTGATGATACTTGAAATTTCAACTTGATGCCAACCAGTCCAAGAATTTTCCATGAGCTGATCACACCCTGCTCCTTGAACACAATAAAACTCCTCACTAACCCCTCCATGGTGGGTCACACAGTCTTCAGGGCATTAGTCCACTGTTGGCCCCCTTTGCCTGGCAAAGCAATAAAAGCTACTCTTTTCTACTTCACTCAAAACTCTGTCTCTGTGTTTCTGTTCAGCACTGATGAACAGAGGCTGAGTTTCAGCAACATTGTGTCATTTTGAGACAGCCTTGGACCTGGGACTTGCAGCCCTTTGCTGCAGTGCCTCACCTAGACAAATACCTGGACACATGTCCTCAAGAAACAGAATACGAAGAAACTATAAGAGACTAAAGATAACCGAGTACATGTGCACTTTGGGCAAATTACATATCTTGTTATAAGCTACAAAAATTTCAGAAATCCAACTGCCACTTCTGAAAAGCCAGGAGCAAAACAGAATACTGCACCTGCCCCCTGCATTCAACATCACCAGAGCTGTAGGCAGACCACCTAAGCTGCAGTAGGAGCCTCAAAAAGCCGTGCTGAATATCTTGTCTAGCCTCTTATCAAATTCTATTGATTAAGGAACTCTGGTCAATAACAATTTGACTGTCACCTTGTTTTGTGCTTAAAATATCTATCTGAGACCAAAAATTGAAAGTCGGAAATAAAATTCTGGTTGAATACATTCTATTTTATTGAAACTCAAATTTTCTTTTATATGTTCTTCTATTTAAAACATTCCTCAGAAGACAGAGGCTTTAACTGTCAGTATACTTAGTTTATTCTTCGAGTTTCATTTTTTGTATTTGAAAGGTCATGGTTATTTTGAAAACTTAGTGAAGTGGAAAGAGCATGGACTTTTAAGTCATACTGAACAGGATTGAAAACCCATTCTAACACATCAGATATGTAACATTTCCCAAACATCTCTCATTCTCTTCTCTAAAAGCTTAAGGAACGTAACACAAGCTTTAGTAGTTGCAGTGAATAATAAATAAACTAATTCAAGTAAAATGCCTATAATTCTGTGAATCAATTGTTTCCTTTCCTTGGATAATGTCTGTTTTCATGGAAAAAATTCAGGATGATTTCCACTGGGAATTTTCATCCAAATAATATTAAAATCTTATCTTGTGCTTATCTAAATTTCTGTAAAGTATTTTTCCCACTTTTAACATATATAATATTCACAGATATTTTCTAAATGTTAGACAATCTCTCCTAATTAAAAAACATAAATACATTACATTAAAACTAATTTATTTTCTGAAATTTTAATTTATTAATTATTAATTGAAGCATAGTTGATTTACAATATTATGTTTATTTCATGTGTATATAATAACAATTCAGTATACTTATAAATTAAACTTCATTAAAGGTTATTATACGATAATGTCTTATGTCTGTGCTACATAATACATCCTTGTCACTTGTCTACTTTATACATAGTAGTTTGTATTTCTTAATCCCATAACCACAATTTGCTCCTCCCCACTTTACCTCTCCCCTGTGGTAGCTGTTTTCTATATCTGTGAGTCTATTTGTTTTGCATATATATTTATTTGCATTTTTATTAAATAAATTTATTTATTTTAATTGGAGGTCAATTACTTTACAATATTGTATTGGTTTTGCCATACATCAACATGAATCCTCCACAGGTATACACGTGTTCCCCATCCTGAACCCCCCTCCCTCCTCCCTCCCAGTACCATGCCTCTGGGTCGAATCCCACTACTGGGCATACACACCAAGGAAACCAGAATTGAAAGAGACACATGTACCCCAATGTTCACCACAGCACTGTTTATTATAGCCAGGACATGGAAGCAACCTAGATGTCCATCAGCAGACAAATGGATAAGAAAGCTGTGGTACATATACACAATGGAGTGTTACTTAGCCATTAAAAGGAATACATTTGAATCAGTTCTAATGAGGTGGATGAAACTGGAGCCTATTATACAGAGTGAAGTAAGCCAGAAAGAAAAACACTAATACAGTATATTAATGCATATATATGGAATTTAGAATGATGGTAATGATAACCCTGTATGTGAGACAGCAAAAGAGACACAGATGTATAGAACAGTCTTTTGGACTCTGTGGGAGAGGGAGAGGGGGAGAATGTGGGAGAATGGCATTGAAACATGTATAATGTCATATATGAAACTAATCGCCAGTCCAGGTTCGATGCATGATACTGGATGCTTGGAGCTGGTGCACTGGGATGACCCAGAGGGATGGTATGGGAAGGGAGTGGGGAGGGGGGCTCAGGATGGAGAACACATGTATACCTGTGGTGGATTCGTGTTGATGTATGGCAAAACCAATACAATATTGTAAACTAATTAACCTCCAATTAAAATAAATAAATTTATATTAAAAAAGAAAACAATAAAATGGCAAAAGTAAGTCCTTACCTATCAATAATTACTTTAAATATACACTATTAAAATTTCCAGCCATGAGATATAGAGTGGCTGAAGGGATTAAAAATCAAATAAGCAAAAAACAAGACTCAACAATATGCTGTGTACATAGCATATAGTATGGTGCTGTCAAAGAAACATATAGACCAATGTGACAGAACTGAGAACACAGGAATAATCCATGCATCTATGGTCAACTGATTTTTGAGAAGGCTATCAAGAATACACAGTAGAGGAAGAACTGTCCCTTAAGTAAATGGTGTTGAGAAAAATGGGTATCCACACACAGAAGAGTGAAATTGGATTCTTATGTCATACACAAAAATAAACTCAAAATGAATTAAAGACCTAAGAGTAATACCAAAAACTGTAAAAATACCAGAAGATAATGTAGGAGGAAAGTTCTTGACATTATTCTGGGCAAATATTTTTGGATATGACCAAAAGCCTAGGCAACAAAAGAAAAAATAAATGCCATTTTTCCCCATGTGTGCCAAGTAGTGTGTGCTCAGCCATATGTGACTCTCTGTGACCCCAAAGACTGCCCCTGCCAGGTCCCTCTGTCCATGGAATTGTTCAGGCAAGCATACTGGAGTGGGTTGCCATTTCCTACTCCAGGGGATCTTCTTGACCCAGGGACAGAATCCACATCTCTCCCATTTCCTCCATTGGCAGGTGGATTTTTCTTTTTTACCACCTGGGAAGCCCCCTGCCCCCCAAAATGGGATTGCATCAAAGTGAAAAACTTCTTCAAGGTTAAGGAAGTAATCAACAGAGTATTGTTGACTACTGAAGGAAATTTACAGAATGGGAGAAAATATTGAAAAAATTTTATCCAATAAAGAAGGAGTTAATATCAAATGGGCTTCGCTTGTGGCTCAGACTGCAATGTAGGAGACTTGGATTCATTCCCTAGGTTGGGAAGATCCCCTATAGAAGGGAAAGGTTACCCACTCCAGTATTCTGGCCTAGATAATTCCATGAACTGTTTAATCCATGGGGCCCCAAAGAGTTGGACACGACTGAGCGACTTTCACTTTCTTTCACTTCCACTTAATATCAAAATGTGTAAGGAACTCAAACAGCTTAACAACACAAAGCAAAAACTTGATTGAAAAATGGGCTAAGGACCAAATAGATATTTCTCTAAAGAATACACACAAGTGGTTAGCAGATATGTGAAAAGGTTCTCAACATCACTAGTTATCACAGAGAAGCCAATCAAGACTATAATAAGATATCATAAGAAAGATTATCAAAAAGAGAAAAGAAACAAGTGTTAGTGAGAATGTAGAGAAAAGGGAACTTTTGTTTGCTATTGATGCAAATGTAAAATTGTGCAGCTAATATGGAAAACTATGGAATTTTCTCAAAAATTTGAAAGTATAAAAATCATATGATTCAGCAATCCCACTTCTGGTTATACACCCCAAAGAAATAAAATCAGTATTTTGGGGATATATATGCAGTCTTATGTTCATTGCAGAATTATTCACAATACTAAGATATAGAAGCAACCTATTTGTTTGCTGGCAGATGAATGGATAAAGAAGATATGAGATACACACACAGAGAATGGGATACTGTATGGCCTTTGAAAAGAAGGGAGTCTTACCATTTTGTGATACCATGGATAAAATTGGAGGATATCATGTTAAGTGAAATAAGCCAAACACAGAAAGACAAATATTTCACAGGTATCACTAACATGTGGAATCTTAAAAAGTTGAATTCGTAAATGTAGAGTGCCAGGATTGGGAGAGTAGGGGAAATGGAGAGATGTTGGTCAAAGGGGTCAAACAGTCAGTTGTGCAGGATGAATCATTTCTAGAGATTTAATGTACTAAAGTTAATAGTAGAATAGTCCCACAGTATCTGCAGAGGGATTTTTTCCAGTATCTCTAGATACCAATATCCATGGACTCTCAAATTCTTTATATAAAATGGCAAAGTACAACTGGCTCTCTATATTCATGGGCTATGCAAATGTAGATATAGTGAACTGACTCTACTGCATTTTATACTTGAAATTTACTGAGAAATTTAATGTTAAATGTTCTCACCACACACAAATATAAGAACTCATAACTTTGATAGGTGATTAGATCTGCTACTTAGCTTGATTGTGGTAATCATTTCACAATGTTTTGTATTTATATCACAAAATATTATGCTGTACACCTTTAATACATCCAATAACAATTGTTCACACTGTTCATCGGTTGCTGGAGAATTTTGATGTTGATAGAAGTGCCATGGATAATGATTCAGTTATATATATATATATGAAATGGGCTTTCCTGGTGGCTCAGCTGGTAAAGAATCTGCCTGCAATGTGGGAGACCTGGGTATATTTCACATATATGAAATGGTTGAAAAAATAAAATAACATTTGATACCCCAAGTGTAATGCTCTAAATTAAATGTGCCAATTCATGTTTTATTGTGGGTGAGGAATTGACATCTTCTGTCACATACCTTAACAGATAGTTCAGCAAATGATATAGTCACCCTATTTTTCTCATGACAGCACTATTTTCTGTTTCTTAAGGATCAAAAGACTAAAAGATAGGTGACTATCCTTTCACAGGCTTTAAGTTTTAATTTCTCTCTAAGGTATAGTTTTTATGAGAAAAAAGAAATCTGGACCTATAAATTGTAAATATAAATACATACATAATCAAAAACTTTATTTGAATGTATTCAAATATATTAGGGAAACATGGATAATAATATCACTTATATTTGTAAAAGTCCTAAATTTACAAAGCTGAAGTGTATGGGTTTTGATCTTTACAAGAAACCTGTACAGACTTATAAAACAGCTATAGATGACCATTTTACAGCTGGAAAAATTTGATCTAGAAAGATCAATATGTAAACTATGCAGATGGTAAGTGGTAAATCTATGACTTGAACGTACTCCTTGTATTTTCTTTATCAAAATTGCTTATTTGATTCACTGGTAAGTGACCCAGTAAATAAAGTAAGTGCTCTTAACACATAGGTCATTAGAAGTGTCCATCTGGAGAAATAACTTATTTCATTATAGGTCTTGGGTTACGATATTAAGGAAGGTTATGAAAAGAAATTAGCATTTATTATGCTGGAACATAGAGGTCATAGACATAAATATTAAGTTAGCAAATCAATCAGCTTATTCCTTAGACTTTTATTTTCATAATTTAAAAATGTTTCCTATTTGAACATTCTTATATAACTTGTAACTGGTCATTCATCTGCATGCTTTGATGTCCTCTTTGGCATCAAAGTAGGTGATGGATGTATTGTCTATGTAATGCTTGGTGATGGGTGCTAGGCATTTACTTGCTATCTGATTTAATCTTTATAACAATACTATGAGTTGCATATTATTTTTTCACAAGAATCCAAGACTCAGAAACTAAATACTTTGCCTAAGTTTATATAATGAAAATGTAGACCTCTCACAGCCATTATTTTGACCATCACATTGCCTACCACTAAATTTAAATTCAATTGCTCACCCTCCTTGATAGCAGATCCCTGCAAATTGAGTAAAAGAAGATCCTTTGGAGAAGGTGTATATTATTTATTTTCTGTAAAATGTTCCTTTTATAAGCAATAGCTAGTGGCTAATGTGAATATTCTCTCCATGTGATAAGAGGCACTAATAGCAGAAGGTTTTAAAGGAGAACTGCTGAAGTTCCAGGGAAACTTTGACCAAAAACATTATAGAGGACTAAGGACCTAAGGTGACTCTGGTAGAGATGACCTCGGAGCCAGTCAATGAACAAAGAAGCCACTATAAACAAAAGAGTGGATCCTGCTTAAACTATTAACAAAGAAGAACTGGAAAAGAGTATTTTGTTCCTGAGGAAGTTGTACATTACAGCATAATTCTCAATGTGACACTGAGAAGAGACTGAGGCACAGTATGCCGCAAACAGTGGAAACAGAAAGAGACTTTATTTTCTTGGGCTTCAAAATCGCTTCAAATGGTGACTGAATCCATAAAATTAGAAGATGCTTGCTCCTTGGAAGAGAAGCTATGACAAACCTAAACAGAATATTAAAAAGCAGAGACATTACTTTACCAACAAAGCTCTGTGTAGTTAAAGCTATAGTTTTTCCAGTAGTCATGTATGGATGTGAGAGTTTGGACTATAAAGAAAGCTGAGCGCAGAATTGATGTTTTTAAAGTGTGGTGTTGGAGAAGACTCTTGAGAGTCCAGAAGGCTGCAAGATCAAACCAGTCAATCCTAAAGGAATTCAGTCCTGAATATTCATTGGAAGGACTGATGCTGAAGCTGAAGCTCCAATATTTTGGCCACCTGATACAATGAACTGACTCATTGGAAAAGACCCTGATGCTGGGAAAGATTGAGGGCAGAAGGAGGGGATTACAGAGGGTGAGATGGTTGGATGCCATCACTGACTTGAAGGGCATGAGTTTGAGCAAGCTCTAGGAGTTGGTGATATAGACAGGGAAGTCTGGTGTGCTGCAGTCCATGGGGGTCACAAGGAGTTGAACATGATTGAATGACTGAACTGAGGTACAATAAGAATAGGAATGTCAATTAATACAATAGACTAGAGAGTACCAACATAGACAATTATATATGTGTATGGCAAATTCTGTATGTCCACAGGGTTGCAAAGAGTCGGACATGACTGAATGACTGAACTGAACTGATGCCCAAAACCAATTTCCTGAAATATATTTCAGATACTTTGGGGGTCATCTCATTTACTTGGCACATTTGATTCCCAAAAGTAGCATACATGGATTCTTATTTATTTATATCATTTGAAAGTAAAGGTCACAATCTCATAAAGTGAAGAATATGTTGTCTACTTTATTCTTTGATGAATTATGATCACATAGAACAGTTTCTGGCACTTCATAGACTCAGTATTTGCTGAATGAATGAATGAATGAATGAATGTGTGTGGGCAGACTTTAGTATCACAAACTCGGCAGTGTATTTGTTTAACACAAGGAGGTAAGCACCTTCTTTCAGCACAAATTGAAATGACTTTCTAAATAATCTAGCCTAACATCATTTTATAAACAAAAATAGGTGCAGAAAAAAAGGCATGGTTTAACAAAGATTGTGCAGAAGCCAGAAATCCAGGAAAAATTCAAAAAAAGCATCCTCAGCTCCAAAATAGATATTTCCCCTTTTTTCTTTCTTTCTCCTCTTTCTCCTGTCCCTCCTTTTCCTCTCCTCCTCCTCCTTCTTCCTCTTTTCTCCTTCCTCATCCTTTTCCTTCTTTTTCTTCTACAGCTCCTCCTCCTTCTTCTCCGTCTTGTCCTTTTCCCCCTTCTACTCCTTCATCTTCCTTTTCTCCTCCTCATTCTTCTTCTCCCATTCCTTTGTATCTATGACATAACTGGACAACATCTATGGTGGTGAAGGTGGTGGTGAAGTCGCTCAGTCGTGTCTGACTCTTTGTGACCCCGTGGACTGTAATCTACTAGGCTTCTCCGTCCATGGGATTCTCCAGGCAAGCATACTGGAGTGGATTGCCATTTCCTTCTCCAGGACAACATCCAAAATGTACAGCCTGAGATTGGCTTGAGTTTTTAGTGTTTGTATAAGAACTAGTTTTTGCCTATTTTCTAAAAATATTCTTTAACTAATTTATGGGCAACATCTATAAATGTGTGCTCGGTAGCGTCAGTCGTGTCTGACTCCTTGCGACACTATGGACTGTAGTCTGCCAAGTTCTTCTGTCCATGGGATTCTCTAGGCAAGAATACAGGAGTGTCTTGCCATGCCCTTCTCCAGGAAATCTTCCCTATCCATGGATCAAACTCGGGTCTTCTGTGTCTTCTGCACTGCAGTTTGATTCTTTATCACTGAGCCACCAGGGAAGCCCTACATTTTATATGATGGCATGCAATTATATGTGTTTATGGTTATTCTTCCTTCTTTGTAAAGGAGTAAAACAAGGTAGATTGTCTGATTGTCTTGATTTATGAAGTGTAATTGGAATCTACGGAACATAAAGTGGACATGTGAAGACTGCAGTTGCACATATAAGACCTTCTGCTAGAGACTGAGAGCTCAGTTTGTTTCAGAAGTAGTCAGATGATGCTGAATGGAGCTGTGGGCTGTATATATTCCTGTACTGTACTTGGCATGTTTCTCGGATTTTTCTTGCCTGATGTTATTTGTATACACCTCCTCTACTGAAGGAAAGATGACTAATTCTCAAGAAAAATGCTAATGAATATCCTTGTTATGTTACCCACAATATATATTCAGGGCGATTGCAAAGTTCTGTTAAATCATATTACAGAGATAAAATAGCATATATGGTTTAAAATGTAGGTTTGGGACTTAGGCAAACCTGGGCTTGAATCTTATCTCAAGCACTTCTTCAGTATACATCAGTAAAATTAAGACAATAATATGAACTCCTAGAAGTTGTTATAAATTTAAATAAATAATATACATAAAGTGAAAAAAGAAAGTGAAGTTGCTCAGTCATGTCCAACTCTTTGTGACCCCATGGACTGTAGCCTACCAGGCTCCTCCCTCCATGGGATTCTCCAGACAAGAGTACTGGAGTGGATTGCCATTTCCTTCTCCAGGGCATCTTCCCAACCCAAGGATCGAACCTGGGTCTCCTGCATTCCAGGCAGAAGCTTTAACCTCTGAGCCACTAGGGAAAGTACCTAGCAAAATGTACTCCATTGTCTTTTAAAATTATTACTGTCCAATTTTCTACCAGTCCACCCTAAAGGAAATCAGTCCTAAATATTCATTGAAAGGACTGATGCTGAAGCTGAAGCTCCAATACTTTGGCCACCTGATGCAAAGAACTGACTCACTGGAAAAGACTCTGATGCTGGGAAAGATTGAAGGCAGTAGGAGAAGGGAATAACAGAGGATGAGATAGTTGGATGGCACCACTGACTCAATGGACATGATTTCGAATCAACTCCAGGAGTTGGTGATGGACAGAGGGTCCTGGCATGCTGCAGTCCATGAGCTCACAGAGTCAAACATGGCTGAGCAACTGAACTGAACTGAATTTTCTACTTTATATGCTCATGGATTGGAAGAATCAATATAGTGAAAATGAGTATACTACCCAAAGCAATCTATAGATTCAGTGCAATCCCTATCAAGCTATGAAGGGTATTTTTCACAGAACTAGAACAAATATTTTCATAATTTGTATGGAAACACAAAAAAACTCAAATATCCAAAGCAATCTTGAGAAAGAAGAAAGAAGCTGGAGGAATCAACCTTCCTGACTTCAGACTGTAGTACAAAACTACAGTCATCAAGATTGTCACAAAGACAGAAATATAGATCAATGGAACAAAAGAGAAAGCCCAGAGACAAATCCATGCACCTATGGACACCTTACTTTGACAAAGGAGGAAAAAATATGCAATGGAGAAAAGACAATCTCTTTAACAAGTGGTGCTGGGAAAACTGGTCAACCACATGTACAAGAATGAAACTAGAATACTTTTTAACACCATACACACACATACACACAAACCTCAAAATGTATTAAAGATCTAAATATAAGACAAGAAAATGTAAAACTTTTAGAGGAAAACATAGGCAGAACACTCTCTGATCTAAATCATAGCAGGATCGTCTATGACCCACTTTCCAGAGTAATGGAAATAAAAACAAAAATAAACAAATGAGACCTAATTAAACTCAAAAGCTTTTGCACAATGAAGGAAACTTTAAACAAGGTGAAAATGCAGCCTTCAGAATGGGAGAAAATAATAGTAAATGAAATAACTGCCAAAGAATTAATCTCCAAAATATATAAGCAGTTCATGCAGCTCAATACCAGCAAAATGAACAGCCCAATCAATAAGTGGGCCAGAAGAACTAAACAGAGATTTCTCCCAAGAAGACATACAGATGACTAATAAACACATGAAAAGATGCTCAACATCATTCATTATCAGAGAAATGCAAATCAAAACCACAATGAAGTATCATCTCACATCAGTCAGAATGGCCACATTCAAAAATTCTACAAACAATAAATCCTAGAGAAGGTGTAGAGGAAAGGCAACCCTCTTACACTGTTGGTGGGAATGCAAACTGGAGAAGCATTATGGAGAACAATGTGGAGATTCCTTAAAAAGACTGGAAATAGAACTACCTTATGATCCAGCAAACCCAGTGCTGGGCATACACACCAAGGAAACCAGGATTGAAAGAGACACATGTATCCCAATGTTCATTGCAGCACTGTTTACAATACCTAGGACATGGAAGCAATCTAGATGTCCACTGGCAGACAAATGGATAAGGAAGTTTTGTACATTTATACAATGGAATATTATTCAGCTAAAAAAAAAGAATGCATTTGAGTCATTTTAATGGTGGATGAACCTGGAGCCTATTGTACGGAGTGAAGTAAGTCAGAAAGAGAAACACCAAAACAGTATATTAATGCATATATATTCAATTTAGAAAGACAGTAATGATCCTATATACAAGGCAGAAAAAGAGACACAGATGTAAAGGACAGACTTTCAGACTCTGTGGGAGAAAGCAAGAGTGGGATGATTTGAGAGAATAACATTGAAACATGTGTGTTACCATATGTAAAATAGATGTCCACTGCAAGTTCAATGTATGAATCAGGGCACACAAAACTGGTGCTCTGGGACAACCCAATGGGATAGGGTGGGTGGAGAGGTAGAAGTGGGGTTCAGGATTGGAGGACACATGTGCACCCATGGCTGATTCATGTCAATGTATGGGGAAAATCATCACAACATTTTAAAATATGTATCCTCCAATTAAAATAAATTAATTTTAAAAAGGTATAAGTGAAAACAAAAGGATGTAGATATACACACTTCAGATTTCTATTCTGTTAAAAGATCTCAGACACAGAATTATTATTCCACTCCAGTTAAAACACATATTATACTGGAAAAAAATGAAGATGATGGAGAGTAAGTCCAGTGAGTTAAAAGATATTAGTGACATGTGGATGTAGTGGTGTGGAAGAAGAAAGAGTCAAGATGACATCCAGGTTTCAGTCTTGCATAAAATGTTGTTTCCATTTACTAAATAAGGCCTAAGAGAGAAGCAACAAATTTTGGAGGAAAGATAATTTCAGTCTTGTACCCCTTGTGTTCAGCGCACCTATGATATATCCATACAGGACATATAGCTGAATATGTGAGTCCAGGGGCAATATAAATACGCAGCCAATTACTCCTACAGAGTAAGTTAATTACATCAGTTTTTAGTCTTTTGTCTAAGCTATTTGGCCCCTTTAAATTCTTGTATCATTTTATTTCTTCCTCCAGTATTCTGCTTGCTAAGAGTGTGAGGGTAAAACTTGGCCCTTAGCGATATAATAAGTAACTCCATTTAGGTTTTTGACTTTGGATGATAATCTCAATTTTAAGATCCAAGGTCTTTATCTTTTAAGGGCCTTATGAAGATCAAACATAAATATGTGGGAAAGAGTATGTAGCACAATGTCTAAAATAATTGGCACTCAGTAAATGTTTCTCCCCTCATCTTTTTTGTTTATATGTTTTTGTTTTGTTTGTTCTATTTTGTTACTATTAATTTTTTTAAACTGTTAGTTTAGATGAAATAATATCCTGGCAGGAAATAATTACTGATCTCTTGCTTTATTACTTTCAGAGGAACACTGAGTGAATTCTCCTNGAGAATGTGGGAGAATGGCATTGAAACATGTATAATGTCATATATGAAACTAATCGCCAGTCCAGGTTCGATGCATGATACTGGATGCTTGGAGCTGGTGCACTGGGATGACCCAGAGGGATGGTATGGGAAGGGAGTGGGGAGGGGGGCTCAGGATGGAGAACACATGTATACCTGTGGTGGATTCGTGTTGATGTATGGCAAAACCAATACAATATTGTAAACTAATTAACCTCCAATTAAAATAAATAAATTTATATTAAAAAAGAAAACAATAAAATGGCAAAAGTAAGTCCTTACCTATCAATAATTACTTTAAATATACACTATTAAAATTTCCAGCCATGAGATATAGAGTGGCTGAAGGGATTAAAAATCAAATAAGCAAAAAACAAGACTCAACAATATGCTGTGTACATAGCATATAGTATGGTGCTGTCAAAGAAACATATAGACCAATGTGACAGAACTGAGAACACAGGAATAATCCATGCATCTATGGTCAACTGATTTTTGAGAAGGCTATCAAGAATACACAGTAGAGGAAGAACTGTCCCTTAAGTAAATGGTGTTGAGAAAAATGGGTATCCACACACAGAAGAGTGAAATTGGATTCTTATGTCATACACAAAAATAAACTCAAAATGAATTAAAGACCTAAGAGTAATACCAAAAACTGTAAAAATACCAGAAGATAATGTAGGAGGAAAGTTCTTGACATTATTCTGGGCAAATATTTTTGGATATGACCAAAAGCCTAGGCAACAAAAGAAAAAATAAATGCCATTTTTCCCCATGTGTGCCAAGTAGTGTGTGCTCAGCCATATGTGACTCTCTGTGACCCCAAAGACTGCCCCTGCCAGGTCCCTCTGTCCATGGAATTGTTCAGGCAAGCATACTGGAGTGGGTTGCCATTTCCTACTCCAGGGGATCTTCTTGACCCAGGGACAGAATCCACATCTCTCCCATTTCCTCCATTGGCAGGTGGATTTTTCTTTTTTACCACCTGGGAAGCCCCCTGCCCCCCAAAATGGGATTGCATCAAAGTGAAAAACTTCTTCAAGGTTAAGGAAGTAATCAACAGAGTATTGTTGACTACTGAAGGAAATTTACAGAATGGGAGAAAATATTGAAAAAATTTTATCCAATAAAGAAGGAGTTAATATCAAATGGGCTTCGCTTGTGGCTCAGACTGCAATGTAGGAGACTTGGATTCATTCCCTAGGTTGGGAAGATCCCCTATAGAAGGGAAAGGTTACCCACTCCAGTATTCTGGCCTAGATAATTCCATGAACTGTTTAATCCATGGGGCCCCAAAGAGTTGGACACGACTGAGCGACTTTCACTTTCTTTCACTTCCACTTAATATCAAAATGTGTAAGGAACTCAAACAGCTTAACAACACAAAGCAAAAACTTGATTGAAAAATGGGCTAAGGACCAAATAGATATTTCTCTAAAGAATACACACAAGTGGTTAGCAGATATGTGAAAAGGTTCTCAACATCACTAGTTATCACAGAGAAGCCAATCAAGACTATAATAAGATATCATAAGAAAGATTATCAAAAAGAGAAAAGAAACAAGTGTTAGTGAGAATGTAGAGAAAAGGGAACTTTTGTTTGCTATTGATGCAAATGTAAAATTGTGCAGCTAATATGGAAAACTATGGAATTTTCTCAAAAATTTGAAAGTATAAAAATCATATGATTCAGCAATCCCACTTCTGGTTATACACCCCAAAGAAATAAAATCAGTATTTTGGGGATATATATGCAGTCTTATGTTCATTGCAGAATTATTCACAATACTAAGATATAGAAGCAACCTGTTTGTTTGCTGGCAGATGAATGGATAAAGAAGATATGAGATACACACACAGAGAATGGGATACTGTATGGCCTTTGAAAAGAAGGGAGTCTTACCATTTTGTGATACCATGGATAAAATTGGAGGATATCATGTTAAGTGAAATAAGCCAAACACAGAAAGACAAATATTTCACAGGTATCACTAACATGTGGAATCTTAAAAAGTTGAATTCGTAAATGTAGAGTGCCAGGATTGGGAGAGTAGGGGAAATGGAGAGATGTTGGTCAAAGGGGTCAAACAGTCAGTTGTGCAGGATGAATCATTTCTAGAGATTTAATGTACTAAAGTTAATAGTAGAATAGTCCCACAGTATCTGCAGAGGGATTTTTTCCAGTATCTCTAGATACCAATATCCATGGACTCTCAAATTCTTTATATAAAATGGCAAAGTACAACTGGCTCTCTATATTCATGGGCTATGCAAATGTAGATATAGTGAACTGACTCTACTGCATTTTATACTTGAAATTTACTGAGAAATTTAATGTTAAATGTTCTCACCACACACAAATATAAGAACTCATAACTTTGATAGGTGATTAGATCTGCTACTTAGCTTGATTGTGGTAATCATTTCACAATGTTTTGTATTTATATCACAAAATATTATGCTGTACACCTTTAATACATCCAATAACAATTGTTCACACTGTTCATCGGTTGCTGGAGAATTTTGATGTTGATAGAAGTGCCACGGATAATGATTCAGTTATATATATATATATGAAATGGGCTTTCCTGGTGGCTCAGCTGGTAAAGAATCTGCCTGCAATGTGGGAGACCTGGGTATATTTCACATATATGAAATGGTTGAAAAAATAAAATAACATTTGATACCCCAAGTGTAATGCTCTAAATTAAATGTGCCAATTCATGTTTTATTGTGGGTGAGGAATTGACATCTTCTGTCACATACCTTAACAGATAGTTCAGCAAATGATATAGTCACCCTATTTTTCTCATGACAGCACTATTTTCTGTTTCTTAAGGATCAAAAGACTAAAAGATAGGTGACTATCCTTTCACAGGCTTTAAGTTTTAATTTCTCTCTAAGGTATAGTTTTTATGAGAAAAAAGAAATCTGGACCTATAAATTGTAAATATAAATACATACATAATCAAAAACTTTATTTGAATGTATTCAAATATATTAGGGAAACATGGATAATAATATCACTTATATTTGTAAAAGTCCTAAATTTACAAAGCTGAAGTGTATGGGTTTTGATCTTTACAAGAAACCTGTACAGACTTATAAAACAGCTATAGATGACCATTTTACAGCTGGAAAAATTTGATCTAGAAAGATCAATATGTAAACTATGCAGATGGTAAGTGGTAAATCTATGACTTGAACGTACTCCTTGTATTTTCTTTATCAAAATTGCTTATTTGATTCACTGGTAAGTGACCCAGTAAATAAAGTAAGTGCTCTTAACACATAGGTCATTAGAAGTGTCCATCTGGAGAAATAACTTATTTCATTATAGGTCTTGGGTTACGATATTAAGGAAGGTTATGAAAAGAAATTAGCATTTATTATGCTGGAACATAGAGGTCATAGACATAAATATTAAGTTAGCAAATCAATCAGCTTATTCCTTAGACTTTTATTTTCATAATTTAAAAATGTTTCCTATTTGAACATTCTTATATAACTTGTAACTGGTCATTCATCTGCATGCTTTGATGTCCTCTTTGGCATCAAAGTAGGTGATGGATGTATTGTCTATGTAATGCTTGGTGATGGGTGCTAGGCATTTACTTGCTATCTGATTTAATCTTTATAACAATACTATGAGTTGCATATTATTTTTTCACAAGAATCCAAGACTCAGAAACTAAATACTTTGCCTAAGTTTATATAATGAAAATGTAGACCTCTCACAGCCATTATTTTGACCATCACATTGCCTACCACTAAATTTAAATTCAATTGCTCACCCTCCTTGATAGCAGATCCCTGCAAATTGAGTAAAAGAAGATCCTTTGGAGAAGGTGTATATTATTTATTTTCTGTAAAATGTTCCTTTTATAAGCAATAGCTAGTGGCTAATGTGAATATTCTCTCCATGTGATAAGAGGCACTAATAGCAGAAGGTTTTAAAGGAGAACTGCTGAAGTTCCAGGGAAACTTTGACCAAAAACATTATAGAGGACTAAGGACCTAAGGTGACTCTGGTAGAGATGACCTCGGAGCCAGTCAATGAACAAAGAAGCCACTATAAACAAAAGAGTGGATCCTGCTTAAACTATTAACAAAGAAGAACTGGAAAAGAGTATTTTGTTCCTGAGGAAGTTGTACATTACAGCATAATTCTCAATGTGACACTGAGAAGAGACTGAGGCACAGTATGCCGCAAACAGTGGAAACAGAAAGAGACTTTATTTTCTTGGGCTTCAAAATCGCTTCAAATGGTGACTGAATCCATAAAATTAGAAGATGCTTGCTCCTTGGAAGAGAAGCTATGACAAACCTAAACAGAATATTAAAAAGCAGAGACATTACTTTACCAACAAAGCTCTGTGTAGTTAAAGCTATAGTTTTTCCAGTAGTCATGTATGGATGTGAGAGTTTGGACTATAAAGAAAGCTGAGCGCAGAATTGATGTTTTTAAAGTGTGGTGTTGGAGAAGACTCTTGAGAGTCCAGAAGGCTGCAAGATCAAACCAGTCAATCCTAAAGGAATTCAGTCCTGAATATTCATTGGAAGGACTGATGCTGAAGCTGAAGCTCCAATATTTTGGCCACCTGATACAATGAACTGACTCATTGGAAAAGACCCTGATGCTGGGAAAGATTGAGGGCAGAAGGAGGGGATTACAGAGGGTGAGATGGTTGGATGCCATCACTGACTTGAAGGGCATGAGTTTGAGCAAGCTCTAGGAGTTGGTGATATAGACAGGGAAGTCTGGTGTGCTGCAGTCCATGGGGGTCACAAGGAGTTGAACATGATTGAATGACTGAACTGAGGTACAATAAGAATAGGAATGTCAATTAATACAATAGACTAGAGAGTACCAACATAGACAATTATATATGTGTATGGCAAATTCTGTATGTCCACAGGGTTGCAAAGAGTCGGACATGACTGAATGACTGAACTGAACTGATGCCCAAAACCAATTTCCTGAAATATATTTCAGATACTTTGGGGGTCATCTCATTTACTTGGCACATTTGATTCCCAAAAGTAGCATACATGGATTCTTATTTATTTATATCATTTGAAAGTAAAGGTCACAATCTCATAAAGTGAAGAATATGTTGTCTACTTTATTCTTTGATGAATTATGATCACATAGAACAGTTTCTGGCACTTCATAGACTCAGTATTTGCTGAATGAATGAATAAATGAATGAATGTGTGTGGGCAGACTTTAGTATCACAAACTCGGCAGTGTATTTGTTTAACACAAGGAGGTAAGCACCTTCTTTCAGCACAAATTGAAATGACTTTCTAAATAATCTAGCCTAACATCATTTTATAAACAAAAATAGGTGCAGAAAAAAAGGCATGGTTTAACAAAGATTGTGCAGAAGCCAGAAATCCAGGAAAAATTCAAAAAAAGCATCCTCAGCTCCAAAATAGATATTTCCCCTTTTTTCTTTCTTTCTCCTCTTTCTCCTGTCCCTCCTTTTCCTCTCCTCCTCCTCCTTCTTCCTCTTTTCTCCTTCCTCATCCTTTTCCTTCTTTTTCTTCTACAGCTCCTCCTCCTTCTTCTCCGTCTTGTCCTTTTCCCCCTTCTACTCCTTCATCTTCCTTTTCTCCTCCTCATTCTTCTTCTCCCATTCCTTTGTATCTATGACATAACTGGACAACATCTATGGTGGTGAAGGTGGTGGTGAAGTCGCTCAGTCGTGTCTGACTCTTTGTGACCCCGTGGACTGTAATCTACTAGGCTTCTCCGTCCATGGGATTCTCCAGGCAAGCATACTGGAGTGGATTGCCATTTCCTTCTCCAGGACAACATCCAAAATGTACAGCCTGAGATTGGCTTGAGTTTTTAGTGTTTGTATAAGAACTAGTTTTTGCCTATTTTCTAAAAATATTCTTTAACTAATTTATGGGCAACATCTATAAATGTGTGCTCGGTAGCGTCAGTCGTGTCTGACTCCTTGCGACACTATGGACTGTAGTCTGCCAAGTTCTTCTGTCCATGGGATTCTCTAGGCAAGAATACAGGAGTGTCTTGCCATGCCCTTCTCCAGGAAATCTTCCCTATCCATGGATCAAACTCGGGTCTTCTGTGTCTTCTGCACTGCAGTTTGATTCTTTATCACTGAGCCACCAGGGAAGCCCTACATTTTATATGATGGCATGCAATTATATGTGTTTATGGTTATTCTTCCTTCTTTGTAAAGGAGTAAAACAAGGTAGATTGTCTGATTGTCTTGATTTATGAAGTGTAATTGGAATCTACGGAACATAAAGTGGACATGTGAAGACTGCAGTTGCACATATAAGACCTTCTGCTAGAGACTGAGAGCTCAGTTTGTTTCAGAAGTAGTCAGATGATGCTGAATGGAGCTGTGGGCTGTATATATTCCTGTACTGTACTTGGCATGTTTCTCGGATTTTTCTTGCCTGATGTTATTTGTATACACCTCCTCTACTGAAGGAAAGATAACTAATTCTCAAGAAAAATGCTAATGAATATCCTTGTTATGTTACCCACAATATATATTCAGGGCGATTGCAAAGTTCTGTTAAATCATATTACAGAGATAAAATAGCATATATGGTTTAAAATGTAGGTTTGGGACTTAGGCAAACCTGGGCTTGAATCTTATCTCAAGCACTTCTTCAGTATACATCAGTAAAATTAAGACAATAATATGAACTCCTAGAAGTTGTTATAAATTTAAATAAATAATATACATAAAGTGAAAAAAGAAAGTGAAGTTGCTCAGTCATGTCCAACTCTTTGTGACCCCATGGACTGTAGCCTACCAGGCTCCTCCCTCCATGGGATTCTCCAGACAAGAGTACTGGAGTGGATTGCCATTTCCTTCTCCAGGGCATCTTCCCAACCCAAGGATCGAACCTGGGTCTCCTGCATTCCAGGCAGAAGCTTTAACCTCTGAGCCACTAGGGAAAGTACCTAGCAAAATGTACTCCATTGTCTTTTAAAATTATTACTGTCCAATTTTCTACCAGTCCACCCTAAAGGAAATCAGTCCTAAATATTCATTGAAAGGACTGATGCTGAAGCTGAAGCTCCAATACTTTGGCCACCTGATGCAAAGAACTGACTCACTGGAAAAGACTCTGATGCTGGGAAAGATTGAAGGCAGTAGGAGAAGGGAATAACAGAGGATGAGATAGTTGGATGGCACCACTGACTCAATGGACATGATTTCGAATCAACTCCAGGAGTTGGTGATGGACAGAGGGTCCTGGCATGCTGCAGTCCATGAGCTCACAGAGTCAAACATGGCTGAGCAACTGAACTGAACTGAATTTTCTACTTTATATGCTCATGGATTGGAAGAATCAATATAGTGAAAATGAGTATACTACCCAAAGCAATCTATAGATTCAGTGCAATCCCTATCAAGCTATGAAGGGTATTTTTCACAGAACTAGAACAAATATTTTCATAATTTGTATGGAAACACAAAAAAACTCAAATATCCAAAGCAATCTTGAGAAAGAAGAAAGAAGCTGGAGGAATCAACCTTCCTGACTTCAGACTGTAGTACAAAACTACAGTCATCAAGATTGTCACAAAGACAGAAATATAGATCAATGGAACAAAAGAGAAAGCCCAGAGACAAATCCATGCACCTATGGACACCTTACTTTGACAAAGGAGGAAAAAATATGCAATGGAGAAAAGACAATCTCTTTAACAAGTGGTGCTGGGAAAACTGGTCAACCACATGTACAAGAATGAAACTAGAATACTTTTTAACACCATACACACACATACACACAAACCTCAAAATGTATTAAAGATCTAAATATAAGACAAGAAAATGTAAAACTTTTAGAGGAAAACATAGGCAGAACACTCTCTGATCTAAATCATAGCAGGATCGTCTATGACCCACTTTCCAGAGTAATGGAAATAAAAACAAAAATAAACAAATGAGACCTAATTAAACTCAAAAGCTTTTGCACAATGAAGGAAACTTTAAACAAGGTGAAAATGCAGCCTTCAGAATGGGAGAAAATAATAGTAAATGAAATAACTGCCAAAGAATTAATCTCCAAAATATATAAGCAGTTCATGCAGCTCAATACCAGCAAAATGAACAGCCCAATCAATAAGTGGGCCAGAAGAACTAAACAGAGATTTCTCCCAAGAAGACATACAGATGACTAATAAACACATGAAAAGATGCTCAACATCATTCATTATCAGAGAAATGCAAATCAAAACCACAATGAAGTATCATCTCACATCAGTCAGAATGGCCACATTCAAAAATTCTACAAACAATAAATCCTAGAGAAGGTGTAGAGGAAAGGCAACCCTCTTACACTGTTGGTGGGAATGCAAACTGGAGAAGCATTATGGAGAACAATGTGGAGATTCCTTAAAAAGACTGGAAATAGAACTACCTTATGATCCAGCAAACCCAGTGCTGGGCATACACACCAAGGAAACCAGGATTGAAAGAGACACATGTATCCCAATGTTCATTGCAGCACTGTTTACAATACCTAGGACATGGAAGCAATCTAGATGTCCACTGGCAGACAAATGGATAAGGAAGTTTTGTACATTTATACAATGGAATATTATTCAGCTAAAAAAAAAGAATGCATTTGAGTCATTTTAATGGTGGATGAACCTGGAGCCTATTGTACGGAGTGAAGTAAGTCAGAAAGAGAAACACCAATACAGTATATTAATGCATATATATTCAATTTAGAAAGACAGTAATGATCCTATATACAAGGCAGAAAAAGAGACACAGATGTAAAGGACAGACTTTCAGACTCTGTGGGAGAAAGCAAGAGTGGGATGATTTGAGAGAATAACATTGAAACATGTGTGTTACCATATGTAAAATAGATGTCCACTGCAAGTTCAATGTATGAATCAGGGCACACAAAACTGGTGCTCTGGGACAACCCAATGGGATAGGGTGGGTGGAGAGGTAGAAGTGGGGTTCAGGATTGGAGGACACATGTGCACCCATGGCTGATTCATGTCAATGTATGGGGAAAATCATCACAACATTTTAAAATATGTATCCTCCAATTAAAATAAATTAATTTTAAAAAGGTATAAGTGAAAACAAAAGGATGTAGATATACACACTTCAGATTTCTATTCTGTTAAAAGATCTCAGACACAGAATTATTATTCCACTCCAGTTAAAACACATATTATACTGGAAAAAAATGAAGATGATGGAGAGTAAGTCCAGTGAGTTAAAAGATATTAGTGACATGTGGATGTAGTGGTGTGGAAGAAGAAAGAGTCAAGATGACATCCAGGTTTCAGTCTTGCATAAAATGTTGTTTCCATTTACTAAATAAGGCCTAAGAGAGAAGCAACAAATTTTGGAGGAAAGATAATTTCAGTCTTGTACCCCTTGTGTTCAGCGCACCTATGATATATCCATACAGGACATATAGCTGAATATGTGAGTCCAGGGGCAATATAAATACGCAGCCAATTACTCCTACAGAGTAAGTTAATTACATCAGTTTTTAGTCTTTTGTCTAAGCTATTTGGCCCCTTTAAATTCTTGTATCATTTTATTTCTTCCTCCAGTATTCTGCTTGCTAAGAGTGTGAGGGTAAAACTTGGCCCTTAGCGATATAATAAGTAACTCCATTTAGGTTTTTGACTTTGGATGATAATCTCAATTTTAAGATCCAAGGTCTTTATCTTTTAAGGGCCTTATGAAGATCAAACATAAATATGTGGGAAAGAGTATGTAGCACAATGTCTAAAATAATTGGCACTCAGTAAATGTTTCTCCCCTCATCTTTTTTGTTTATATGTTTTTGTTTTGTTTGTTCTATTTTGTTACTATTAATTTTTTTAAACTGTTAGTTTAGATGAAATAATATCCTGGCAGGAAATAATTACTGATCTCTTGCTTTATTACTTTCAGAGGAACACTGAGTGAATTCTCCTCCCCCAAACACATAGTATATCCCTAAAACTTGAATGTCTTCTTCAAAGAGGAATACTTAGGGTGCAATCACAATGTACTAGAAGATAACATTCCATTTTATACCATGGGAGTCAGAGACTATCTGATTTCAATTGTACCACTAACTGTGTAATCTCAAGCAATCTCTCTGTCTCTCAATTTCTTTTCTAAACAATGACTACTGAATGAACCCAATTTCTTTTTCCATCTGAATTTATATGAATGAAATTACATTCATTTCCTGGTCTGTAATAGCAAAATGGTGAACTTCAGACAATGTCCATCTAATGAAACCTTTACTGACTGGGTTCAAGAGGCTGAGGCCCACCATATCTATCATGAGAACTAATTAGACACGTGAAATGCACCTGGAAGTGGGCCCTTACCCAGGCTTTTTATGGTGCCTTGTCATAAGAAGCATGATAGGTTTAAGCCTTGGGTTAAGACCAAAATTACTTCCTACTGTGTTCTTTGGCATTTTCAACTGCCTGTTCCAAGTTGTTTATAAGAGATTGGTGGATATCAAAGTCTGGCATATAAGCCAGCAATATCAGCATTTCCAAGGAAAGTTTTAATAATGAAGACTCTCAGGAACCAACTTAGAAATCCTGTCATATCTAAGAATCTGTGTTTTAAGAAGCTCTCCAGGTGATTCTAATGTATAATAAAGTTTAAATTAGACCCTCTTAGTCAAGTATACTAGTGTCAGCATTATCTACAGCTTGTTTGACATCTCAGGCCCACCCCAAATGAGGTTAACAAGAATCTGTAACTTAACAAGATTCCCAGGTGATTCATGTACATCTTAAGGCATAAGATGCATGCAGACATTTTTACATGTAGACAGATGCATTGTATAATAAGAGAGATGCTAAATGCCATGGCTCCACTCTATTTATTATGACTGTTCCAATACTTACCATACCTACCTACAGTTCCTTACTTAAGCACCTTTTAAAGAGAACCCATAGAAAATTCATAAATGTAGTCTGTGAAGGGCATTGCTAGCATTCTGGCCTTATATGTATAGGTCTGACCAATCATTAACATTTAATAATACAGATCTTCCAATCTCACTGCTATTTATACTCAATTGTATAAATACACTGTTTTAGAGAAATAGAAATGAGTTAAGATGGCGGTGTTCAGGTTCTCTCACCCCACTTTCTTTAAACAATGATTTCATGTGGTTATCTAACAGCTGAGCTCATTCATAGCACTGCCCATGTGCATCATGATATAATCGCCTGGCAAATTGCCACCTTTGTTCCCATATACCTATATTAAAGCCCACCTGAAATATCCCTTGCTGCTGTGTTGGCCACTAGTAAATAAAGACTGTCTGTAGTTGCTACTGCTTCTCCTCACATTTTCTTCCAACTTCCTTGCTTGCACCTTGCCTACCCTGAGTTCAGCAATCAGCAAGACAACTGTCAAAGCTTCTTCTCCCAACAAACATTGTGAATAAAACCTGTCAATCATACAAAGCTTTTTCTCAAAACAACTTGTTGAAAGTCTTATGTCTAGAAATAGGAGTATTTTTTAAATAATTGAGGGTTTGCTTAGTGGCTCAGATGATTAACAACCTGCAATTCAGGTAACCTGGGTTTGATCCCAGATCAGGAAGATCACCTGGAGAAGGAATGGCAACCCACTCCAGTATTCTTGCCTGGAGAATCCTATGGGCAAAAGAGCCTGGTTGGCTACAGTCCATGGAGTCACAAAGAGTTGGACACAACTGAGCAGCTAACATTTTCACTTTCTTTTAAAAATTTGAACCACATTTATATTAAAACATTCTACCTATATACTTTAGTGTGGAAAAGATAAAGTTCTTTTTGCTTTGTTATTTTCTTCCTTTTATCCTAAATTTGATTTAAAAGAATATCTCTTATAGTTACAATGCATTTTACACTTCATTTCTTTATTCATTATCTGCATTTAATAATTGCAGTGAAAGTGAAGTCACTCAGTCGTGTCCGACTCTTTGCAACACCATGGACTGTAGCCTACCAGGCTGCTCTGTCCATGGGATTTTCCAGGCAATAGTACTGGAGTGGATTGCCCTTTCCTTCTCCAGGGGATCTTCCCAACCCAGGGATTGAACCCGGGTCTCTGCACTGTAGACAGACACTTTACCATCTGAGCCACTAGCCCTGTAATAATTGCAGTAACTGAAGTCTTTTTTATTCTACTTCTCTACTTCTGGGCCCACATTTCATGTAAAAGCTTTCTCATTGCTGTTTTACTCTAAGTTTGAGGGTACAGCACTTTAGGAGACTTTTTTGCAGTTTATTGTAGAGATGGTCCTTCACTAAACTGGTTTGGAGCTCTAAATTGTGCTTCTTTCACCTCATCTAATGGGGGAAAATAAGATTCCAATTTTACAGTACCAGTAAATGCTTTCAGGGCAAAGTGACTTTAATGCTTGCTTCTGTCTGGGTTCTGTGTTCCCTTTATTTTTGGCAAGATTCTTCCTGACTACCTTGTCATTTCTTAGAGTTTTGGGGACATTGCTGTTTTAATCTTTTTCATTAAAGTTTTTATCTATATATCTGTAAAGTGACATGGTAATTATGAAGAGCTTCAGTTCAGTTCAGTCGCTCAGTCGTGTCTGACTTTGCGACCCCATGAATCGCAGCACGCCAGGCCTCCCTATCCATCACCATCTCCCGTAGTTCACTCAGACTCATGCCCATCGAGTCTGTGATGCCATCCAGCCATCGCATCCTCTGTCGTCCCCTTCTCCTCCTGCCCCTAATCCTTCTCAGCATCAGAGTCTTTTCCAATGAGTCAGCTCTTCTCATGAGATGGCCAAAGTACTGGAGTTTCAGCTTATTAGCATCATTCCTTCCAAAGAAATCCCAGGGTTGATCTCCTTCAGAATGGACTTGTTGGATCTCCTTGCAGTCCAAGGGACTCTCAAGAGTCTTTTCCAACAACACAGTTCAAAAGCATCAATTCACTTAGCTGATTATAAGGAAGCAATCTACTCCTTTACTGTTTAAACTATATTTTTTAAAAAAGAGATTTGGGTGATAATAAGAATTTCAGCATCTACATGAATTTTTTGACCTATTTCTTAGATATATAAAACATCTGTTAATTCTGTGTGTGCATGTGTGTGTATGCATGTTAGTCGCTCAGTTGTGTCTGACTCTTTGCAACCCCATGGACTGTAGCCCACCTTGTTCCTCTGTCCATGAAGTTCTCCAGGCAAGAATACTGGAGTGGATTGCCCTTCCCTTCTCCAGCGGATCTTCCCAACCCAGGGATTGAATGCATCTCCCGCTTTGTAGGCAGATTCTTTACCATCTGAGCCACCAGGGAAACCCCAAAACCTTTTGCCACCCAACGTGGAGCATGAACCCACAACTCTGAGGTTAAGAATCTCATGCTCTATCAACTGAGTTAGCCAGGTACTGGCAATTCCATAGCAAGATATTTAGGTAGGTTTTAACTATATTGTACTTCAGGTATTTGCTGAGGAGTTACATATGGGGAGGATGGTTACTATAACCAGAGAGTTAAGACATGCTAAACTAAGGTCTGAGCTCATGATTAGACCTTGATTTGGTTGTTTTCCAGCTTCATTCTACTCAATCTCTATCTCACTATGATTATCTTTCATCTGATTTTTCTCTATTGTCTTTATTTTCTGTTCTTTACTGTATCATCATGCCTCTTTGGCTTCTTTTCTTTGCAAGATACTCAGATTCTGATTTTATTTACCACTAAACACAAAGTCTTCTGTGTGTTGCTTGCGATGACTTTCTGACTATTACTTTCTCTATTGTTTCCCCAGTTATTTTTGCTGTTTGTCTGTGATGTTTGAATTATTTCTCTATTCTTATCTAGGTACTTTTACCTTCATATATATATATATGTATAATACATATATATGGTAGGTAAGTAAAGGCTAACTGAGAAGCTGTTACTTTAAGAAGACAATAAGCAATATACTATTGAGACGGTCTTGGTCACTGCCTCCTGTTCAGTGTTACAAACCACCAACTATAGTTCTTCAGGCATGCTGTCTACCAGACCTAATCCGTTGAGCCTATGCCTCACCTCCATTATATAATCATAAGGGATTTGATTTAGATCATACCTGAATGGCCTGGTGGTTTCCCCTACTTTCTTCAATTTACACCTGAATTTTGCAATAAGGAGCCACAATCAGCTCCATATCTTGTGTTTTGCTGACAGTATAGAGTTTCTCCATCTTTGGTTGCAAAGAACATAATCAATCTGATTTTTGTATTGACCATCTGGTGAAGTCCACTTGTACAGTCATCTCTTGTGTTGTTAGGAAAGGATGTTTGCTATGACCAGCATATTCTCTGACAAAACTCAGCCTTTGCCCTGTTGCATTCTGCACTCCAAGGCCAAATGTGCTTGTTATTCTAGTATCTCCTGACTTCCTACTTTTGCATTCAAATCCCTTATGATGGAAAATACATTTTTTTTAAAATTTAGTGTTAGTTCTGGAAGATGTTGTAGGTCTTCATAGAAGCAGTCAATTTCAGCTTCTTCAGCATCAGTGGTTGGGGGCACAGACTTGGATTATTCTGATGTTAAATGGTTGCCTTGGAAACAAACAGAGGTTATACTGTTACTTTCTTAGGTTGCACCCAAGTACTGCATTTTGTAATCTTTTGTTGAGAATGAGGGCCATTCCATTTCTTCTAAATTATTCTTGTACATATTAGTAGATATAATGATCATCTGAAGTAAATTTGCCCATCTCATCCATTTTAGTTCACTAATTCCTAAGATGTCAGTGTTCAATATTGTGGTCTCCTGCTTGACGATGTCCAATTTACATTGATTCATGGACCCAAGATTCCAGGTTTCTATGCAAGAAAAAGAAATGTAAACATCCAAAGTGATTGTTTGTGGAGGCTCTACAAATAGCTGCGGAAAGAAGAGAAGTGTAAGACAAAAGAGAAAGGGAAAATTTTACCTAAGAGAATGCAGAGTTNCAGTTGTGTCTGACTCTTTGCAACCCCATGGACTGTAGCCCACCTTGTTCCTCTGTCCATGAAGTTCTCCAGGCAAGAATACTGGAGTGGATTGCCCTTCCCTTCTCCAGCGGATCTTCCCAACCCAGGGATTGAATGCATCTCCCGCTTTGTAGGCAGATTCTTTACCATCTGAGCCACCAGGGAAACCCCAAAACCTTTTGCCACCCAACGTGGAGCATGAACCCACAACTCTGAGGTTAAGAATCTCATGCTCTATCAACTGAGTTAGCCAGGTACTGGCAATTCCATAGCAAGATATTTAGGTAGGTTTTAACTATATTGTACTTCAGGTATTTGCTGAGGAGTTACATATGGGGAGGATGGTTACTATAACCAGAGAGTTAAGACATGCTAAACTAAGGTCTGAGCTCATGATTAGACCTTGATTTGGTTGTTTTCCAGCTTCATTCTACTCAATCTCTATCTCACTATGATTATCTTTCATCTGATTTTTCTCTATTGTCTTTATTTTCTGTTCTTTACTGTATCATCATGCCTCTTTGGCTTCTTTTCTTTGCAAGATACTCAGATTCTGATTTTATTTACCACTAAACACAAAGTCTTCTGTGTGTTGCTTGCGATGACTTTCTGACTATTACTTTCTCTATTGTTTCCCCAGTTATTTTTGCTGTTTGTCTGTGATGTTTGAATTATTTCTCTATTCTTATCTAGGTACTTTTACCTTCATATATATATATATGTATAATACATATATATGGTAGGTAAGTAAAGGCTAACTGAGAAGCTGTTACTTTAAGAAGACAATAAGCAATATACTATTGAGACGGTCTTGGTCACTGCCTCCTGTTCAGTGTTACAAACCACCAACTATAGTTCTTCAGGCATGCTGTCTACCAGACCTAATCCGTTGAGCCTATGCCTCACCTCCATTATATAATCATAAGGGATTTGATTTAGATCATACCTGAATGGCCTGGTGGTTTCCCCTACTTTCTTCAATTTACACCTGAATTTTGCAATAAGGAGCCACAATCAGCTCCATATCTTGTGTTTTGCTGACAGTATAGAGTTTCTCCATCTTTGGTTGCAAAGAACATAATCAATCTGATTTTTGTATTGACCATCTGGTGAAGTCCACTTGTACAGTCATCTCTTGTGTTGTTAGGAAAGGATGTTTGCTATGACCAGCATATTCTCTGACAAAACTCAGCCTTTGCCCTGTTGCATTCTGCACTCCAAGGCCAAATGTGCTTGTTATTCTAGTATCTCCTGACTTCCTACTTTTGCATTCAAATCCCTTATGATGGAAAATACATTTTTTTTAAAATTTAGTGTTAGTTCTGGAAGATGTTGTAGGTCTTCATAGAAGCAGTCAATTTCAGCTTCTTCAGCATCAGTGGTTGGGGGCACAGACTTGGATTATTCTGATGTTAAATGGTTGCCTTGGAAACAAACAGAGGTTATACTGTTACTTTCTTAGGTTGCACCCAAGTACTGCATTTTGTAATCTTTTGTTGAGAATGAGGGCCATTCCATTTCTTCTAAATTATTCTTGTACATATTAGTAGATATAATGATCATCTGAAGTAAATTTGCCCATCTCATCCATTTTAGTTCACTAATTCCTAAGATGTCAGTGTTCAATATTGTGGTCTCCTGCTTGACGATGTCCAATTTACATTGATTCATGGACCCAAGATTCCAGGTTTCTATGCAAGAAAAAGAAATGTAAACATCCAAAGTGATTGTTTGTGGAGGCTCTACAAATAGCTGCGGAAAGAAGAGAAGTGTAAGACAAAAGAGAAAGGGAAAATTTTACCTAAGAGAATGCAGAGTTCCAGAGAATAGCAAGGAGACATAAAAAGGGCTCCTTCTATGAACAATGCAAAGAAATAGAGGAAAACAACAGAATGGGAAAGACTGGAGATATGTACAAGAAAATTGGAGAAATAAAGAGAAAATTTTATGCATGGGTAGGCTCAATAAAGTATAGAAATGGTATGTGCCTAACAGAAGCAGATGGTATTATGAAGAGGTGGCAATAATACACAGAAGAACTATACAAGAAGATCTTAATGACCCAGATAACCATAATGGTGTGATCACTCACCCAGAGCCGGATATCCTGAAGTGTGAAGTCAAGCGGTCCTTAGGAAGGTATACCATGAACAAAGTAATTGCAGGTGATGGAATTCCAGCTGAGCTATCCTCAAGGATGATGCTATTAAAGTGCTGCAGTCTGTATATTAGCACATATTTGGCAGAAAACAGCAAGGCCCAGAAAACCCTACTGGTTTTTTGTTTTGTTTTGTTTTGTTCACAACCTATTAAATGTTAAACTAGGAATGGACCTCCACAATTATCAAGGCTAGTTTATACTAAAAATTCAGAAAACTGGACCTTTTTATTTGAATCTAGAAGAGCTCTAAAAAGCAGGCAGAAGAAGAAGGGAGGAGGTGTTCAGGGCAATGGAGAGATGTAACAGACTGTCAGCTATTTGAAAGGAGCTGCCATATTCTACTAGTCTTAGAAGGATTGGGCCTCAGAAATTAGAAAGGAATTAGTTTCCTCCATCCCTTCATTGAAAGGATCAGAATGAACTGTATTATTGGAGGACATAAAGATTCTTAATGGCCTTTTCCTTATGCATGGTACATATCTAACTTTTTCACATTTAGTCTAATTGTTGTCCTCTTTATAAGTGACTAAATTTGGATAAAATTCAGTTGATGTATGCTGCTAGGGCTTCCTAAGAGGCAATGGTAAAAAGTCTGCCTACCAATTCAGGAGACTCAAGAGATGCAGCTTCAACCCCCAGGTCAGGAAGATACCCTGGAGTAGGAAATGGCAATACACTCCAATATTCTTGCCCAGAAAATTCCATGGACAGAGAAGGCTGGTGGGCCACAGTCCATGGTATCACAGAGTTGGACAAGATTTAGCACATCACAGCTATATATCAGCAAAGTTGGAAAACTCAGCAATGGCCACAGGACTGGAAAATGTCAGTATTCATTCCAATTCCAACTAAGGAAAATGCCAAAGAATGTTCAAACTACCATACAATTACACTCATTTCATATGATAGCAAGATTATGATCAAATTCTTCCAAGTGAGGACTCAGCACTACATGAACTGGGAACTTCCAGATGTACAAAGTGGGTTTTGAAGAGGCAGAGGAACTAGAGATCAAATTGCCAACATTTGTTGGATCACAGACAAAGCAAGGGAGTTCCAGAAAAACATCTACTTCTGCTTCACTGACTATGCTGAACCTTTGGTTATGCAGATCACAATAAACTGTGGAAAATTCTTAAATAAATAGGAGTACCCAATCACCTTACTTATCTCCTGTGAATCCTGTATGTAGGTTAAGAAGCAACAGTTAGAACTGGACATGGAACAAGGGGCAGGTCCAAAGTTGGAAATGGTGTATGACAAGGGTGTATATGGTTATCTGCTTATTTAACTTATATGCTGAGTACATCATACAAAAATGTCAGACTGAATGAATCACAAGCTGGAGTCAAGATTGCCAGGAGAAATATCAACAACCTCAGATATGCAGATGATAACAGTCTAATGGCAGAATGTGAAGAGGATCTAAAGAGCCTCTTGAAGAGGGTGAAGGGAAGACTAAAAGTCTGGCTTAACCCTGAAATTAAAAAAAAAAAAAATGGGGAAAAAATGAAGATTATGGTATCTTGTCTCATTACTTCATGGCAAACTCAAGGTGAAAAACTGGAAACAGTGACAGATTTTTTTCTTGGGCTCCAAAGTCACTGCAGATGATAATTGCAGCCATGAAATTAAAAGACCATTGCTCCTTGGAGCTACCCCTCATCCGAGGTAAGGAGCAGTGGCTGCACTTTGCTGAAGCAGCTGGAAGAGATACCCAAGTAAGGTAAGAGAAATCCAAGTAAGATGGTAGCACTCAGACAGGGCATCAGAGGGCAGGCAAACTGAAACCACAATCACAGACAACAGTATAATCTGATCACATGGACTACAGCCTTGTCTAACTCAATGAAACTAAGCCATGTCATGTGGGGCCACCCAAGATGGACAGGTCATGGTGGAGAGGTCTGACAGAATGTGGTCCACTGGAGAAGGGTATAGCAAACCACTTCAGTATTCTTGCCTTGAGAACCCCACGAACAGTATGAAAAGGCAAAAAGATAGGACACTGAAAGATGAACTCCCCAGGTTGGTAGGTGACCAATATGCTATTGGAGATCAGTGGAGAAATAATCCCCAAAAGAATGAAGGATGGAGCCAAAGCAAAAATAACACCCAGTTGGGGATGGGACTGGTGATAGAAGCAAGGTTCAATGCTATAAAGAGCAATATTGTATAGGAACCTGGAATGTCAGGTCCATGAATCAAGGCAAATTGGAAGTGGTCAAACAGGAGATGGCAAGAGTGAAAATCGACATTTTAGGAATCAGCGAACTAAGATGGACTGGAATGGGTGCATTTAACTCAGATGACCATTATATCTACTACTATGGGCAAGAATCCCTTAGAAGAAATGAAGTAGCCATCATGGTAAATAAAAGAGTCTGAAATGCAATACTTGGATGCAATCTCAAAAACGACAGAATGATCTCTGTTCGTTTCCAAGGAAAATCATTCAATATCATGGTAATCCAAGTCTATGCCCCAAACAGTAATGCTGAAGAAGCTGATGTTGAACAGTTCTATGAAGACATACAAGACCTTCTAGAACTAACACCGAAAAAGAGATGCCCTTTTCATTACAGGGGACTGGAATGCAAAAGTAGAGAGTCAAGAAACACCTGGAGTAACAGACAAATTTGGCCGTGGAGTACAGAATGAAGTAAGGGAAAGTCTAATAGAGTTCTGCCAAAAGAAAGCACTGGTCATAGCAAACAAACACCCTCTTCCAACAGCACAAGAGAAGACTCTATACATGGACATCACCAGATGGTTGACACCAAATTCAGATTGATTATATTCTTTGCAGACAAAGATGGAGAAGCTCTATACAGTCAGCAAAAACAAGACTGGGAGCTGACTTGGCTTAGGTCATGAAATTCTTATTGCCAAACAGACTGAAATTGAAGAAAATGGAGAAAACCACTAGAACATTCAGGTATGACCTAAATCAAATCCCTTATGATTACACAGTGGAAGTGAGAAATAGATTTAAGGGACTAGATCTGATAGACAGAGTGCCTGATGAACTATGAATGGAGTTTCATAACGTTGCACAAGAGGCAGGAATCAAGACCATCCCCAAGAAAAAGAAATGCAAAAAAGTAAAATGGCTGTCTGAGGAGGCCTTACAAATAGCTGTGAAAAGAAGGGAAGCGAAAAGCAAAGGAGAAAAGGAGAGATATAAGCATCTGAATGCAGAGTTCCAAAGAATAGCAAGAAGAGAAGAGAAAGGCTTCCTCAGCAATCAATGCAAAGAAATAGAGGAAAGCAACAGAATGGGAAAGACGAGAGAACTCTTCAAGAAAATTAGATACCAAAGGAACATTTCATGCAAAGATGGGCTCGATAAAGGAAAGAAATAGTATGGACCTAACAGAAGCAGAAGATATTAAGAAGAGGTGGCAAGAATACACAGGAGAAATATACAAAAACGATCTTCACGACCCGGATAATCACGATGGTGTGATCACTCACCTACAGCCAGACATCCTGGAGTGTGAAGTCAAGTAGGCCTTAGAAAGCATCACTAGGAACAAAGCTAGTGGAGGTGATGGAATTCCAGATGAGCTATTTCAAATCCTGAAAGATGACGCTGTAAACGTGCTGCACTCAATATGCCAGCAAATTTGTAAAACTCAGCAGTGGCCACAGGACTGGAAAAAGTCAGTTTTTATTCCAATCCCAAAGAAAGGCAATGCCAAAAAATACTCAAACTACCACACAATTGCACTCTCTCACACACTAGTAAAGTAATGTTCAAAATTCTCCAAGCCAGGCTTCAGCAATACATCAACTGTGAACTCCCTGATGTTCAAGCTGGTTTTAGAAAAGCAAAGGAACCAGAGATCAAATTGCCAGCATCCACTGGATCATCAAAAAAGCAAGAGAGTTGTTCCAGAAAAATATCTATTTCTGCTTTATTGACTATGCCACAGCTTTTGACTGTGTGGATAACAATAACCTGCAGAAATTCTGAAAGAGATGGGAATACCAGACCAACTGACCTGCTCTTGAGAAACCTGTATGTAGATCAGGAAGCAACAGTTAGAACTGGACATAGAACAACAGACCGGTTCCAAATAGGAAAAGGAGTACGTCAAGGCTGTATATTGTTACCCTCCTTATTTAACTTATATGCAGAGTACATCATGAGAAACGCTGAGTTGGAGGAAGCACAAACTGGAATCAAGATTGCCAGGAGAAATATCAATAACCTCAGATATGCCGATAACACCACCCTTTTGGCAGAAAGCAAAGAAATGCTAAACAGTCTCTTAATGAAAGTGAAAGTGGAGAGTGAAAAAGTTGGCTTAAAGCTCAACATTCAGAAAACTAAGATCAAGGCATCCAATCCCAACACTTCATGGCATAAGATGGGGAAACTGTTGAAACAGTGGCTGACTTTATTTTTCTGAGCTTAAAATCACTGCAGATGGTGATTGCAGCCATGAAATTAAGAGATGCTTACTTCTTGGAAGGAAAGTTATGACCAAGCTATACAGACAGTATATTAAAAAGCAGAGACATTACTTTGCCAACTAGGTCCATCTAGTCAAGGCTATGGTTTTCCCAGTGATCATGTATGGATGTGAGAGTTGGACTATAAAGAAAGCTGAATACCAAAAATTGATGCTTTTGAACTGTGTTGTTGGAGAAGACTGTTGAGAGTCCCTTGGACTGCAAGGAGATCCAACCAGTCCATCCTAAAGGAGATCAGTCCTGGATATTCATTGGAAGGACTGATGTAGCTGAAACTCCAATACTTTGGCCACCTGATGTGAAAAGCTGACTCATTGGAAAAGACCCTGATGCTGGGAAAGATTAAAGGCAGGAGGAGAAAGAAACAGCAGTCGATGAGATGGTTGAATGGCATCACCGATTCAATGGACATGGGTTTGGGTGGACTCCAGGTGTCAGTGATGGACAGGGAGGCCTGGCGTGCTGTGGTTCATAGAATCGCAAAGATTTGGATACAACTGGGTGACTGAACTGAACTTAACTGCTCCTTGGAAGGAAAGATATGACAAACCTAGACAGCATATTAATAAACAGAGACATCACTTTCCCAACAAAGGTCTGTATAGTCAAAGCTATGGTTTTTCAGTAGTCACGTTTTAATGTGAGAGTTGGATCATAAAGAAGGCTCAGTGTCAAAGCACTGATGCTTTTAATTGTGGTGCTGGAGAAGATACTTAAGAGTCCCTCGGACAAGGAGATCAAACCAGTCAGTTATTAATGCTGAATATTCATTGGAAAGACTGATGCTGAAACTCCAATACTTCGGACACTTGTTGTGAAACCTGACCCACTGGAAAAGACCCTGATGCTGGGAAGGATTGAAGGCATGTAGAGGAGGGGGTGGCAGAAGATGCAATGGGTAGATGGCAGTACTGATTCAATGGACATGGATTTGAGCAAACTCTGGGTGTTAGTACAGAACAGAGGAACATGGCCCACTACAATCCATGGGGTTGCAAAGATTCAGACACAACTTAGCAATTGAACAACAACAAATAATATACCTATGAGCTGCTTCTAATTCTTTTCACTTCAAGATATTCCCCATTTATATAAATGCATCTGCAATAAAAAATCCAGTGTAGTGTTTATTTGACTTTCTCAAACACCATTGTAGAATCGTCCATTAACACTTTCAATTTTGTGTGTATCATTACTAAATGTACTTTATATTACTGCTAGCTACAGTGCCAGCTAGCTGGACTCTTTCTTTCAAAAATTCTTCTTACTGTAAGCCTCCTATAATGCCAGTAGTATCCACTGTCAACAACAAATTTGCCCTTTCTTGGGCACTTGTCATATATTTCTATAAGGATTAAATTAAGTGCTGCTGCAACTACTGACATTTAACACCTACAGAAAAGAGTTTGGGCTGGAGAGCAGAAATGAGACACTCTGGGTTGAGGGGAAAAGTAGGATTTTCAGGAGCCAATATTATGAGCCCAATTTTTCTATCTCTTCATATCTAGAAAGTCACTAAAGTCATTCATGGTGATGATGACTTTTTCTCATGACTAGCAGAAAGCTTCACCAGACTAGAAGAAATTACCTAGAAAAATATGTGCTTGATTGCATGTATTCCCCCTTCACCAAAATCACATAAATACTGATATTCCCCCCTGCATCTTTGGATCAGTTTCTCAGAGATACCTGAGCAGCTGTGGCTTGGGCTGCAGTCCTCATTTTGCCCCAAATGAAACTTAACTCACAACTGACATGTTATGCATTTTTTTAAATCTACAGTTTTATGATGACCAAGAAGGAGGGTTCCTTTATAACCAAGAAAGAGTTGACTTCTTTCCTTTGCCTGAACTCTACTAGGAACCTGAGCTTTGGTACCAGCAGAGACCACTTGTGCCCATCTGCCTCTTCAGAGATTCCAGATGAATTTGGTAAGTTTCTCTTGGTTCTCAGATTTTCCATGTTGGTTGATAATCCTTAATTTTATTTGCACTGGAGCAGGTACCTGCTCTCTCCCAGCTGAAAGAAACTAGGGCTGGGGGTGGTTGAAAGATACCAAGGCACCCCACCCAGTGGAAAGTTACAGGGTAGGGCTCAGTTGAAAGATATGGAGGCTGCTTAGTTGTGAGAGACTGAGTGGTCTATGCTGAGTGGTTAGATAAGAGTCTGATCTCATATTTTCCCTCAATGAGTTCAGTTCACTTCAGTCACTCAGTCATGTTGACTCTTTGGAGCCTCATGGACTGCAGCACGCTAGACTTCCTGTCCATCATGCCAGGCTTCCCTGTCCATCACCAACTCCTGAAGCTTTCCTTAGCAGAGCCAGGAAATGGCTGACTTAATAAAATTTGTCAAGATAATAGGTATTATATGAGAATTTTGCTCCTAAGAAAAGAGACAAAACTTCTCCTGGCTGGTTACATCTTTCTCAGGCAACTGAGAAATTTACAGGAGTGGTGGAGGCTGAGTCCTCATACTGTTCAGGGGTCCTAAAGGAAAACTCACTGATTAATTAAAATACTTGTCCAGTGGTCACAGGTAAGAACTGACCATTCAGTAGTCTGAAAACAGGTGGTGGTCTTAGACTGCTGAAGGGAGAAACTGAAGCATGTGAGAGAGCTAAAATGACTTAAGGTTGATGCCTAGAAGAGTTAAGCTTACAAGCAGCACAGTGGCCAACCACACAATTTCATTAGTGACTTTTATCCCGATAAATCAAACTTAAAATGGGAAATTAGAGTCAATCAAACAGAAACAAGGGGCATCAGAAAACCAGCGTCTAACTAACACACCAACCAGGGTTATGTATGTACAAAATTTATATTTGAAAGTGCCTACTTGATTGGGGAAATTACACTAAGGGAGATCTCAAACTAGAATAATCAAATTGGGGTTCTTTTTATATTCCAAAATTGATAACTTTGTGCACTCCATTAGAAAAAGCTGGCCATAAGATCAGACTGAATGATATATGCTTGCTTTGATTGGTATCTAAAAACTTCTCTTGAGACTATATAAGAACAATGGCAACAAAAGGCTGCTAGCACTGTCACTGACTCTATCTCTCCTTCTACATATCCTTTTCTATCAGAATTACTTGGCTGGATGATATCTCTTTTTTTTTCTCTTCTAACTTTTCCTCCTGCTGCTGCTCCCCTTCTCCCAGCATAGGAGGATAAAAATCAGAAGTGATTATAGTTCCCTTAAGGAGAAATCCATTAGAGAGAGAAGTCAACTGCCCTGGGGCTAACATATACACTTAGCAGCATTTAGAATGAGTGGCTTAGAATGTTAGCTAAGGAATTTCCCAATCTAAATCAGAATCTATGAGGATTTGCTAAGTAATTTCAGTTGACCATCCCTCCTATCAGCCTTAGCTTTCAGAGCTATATCAATCAATATAGCTGTCAAGTGTTTGTGTGTGCATGCCTATTCAGCTGTCAGTTTTTGAAAGCAAAACAAAGGAATAAGTAGAGAAAACAGAATGGAAATGTCCTTAGTAGACACTGAATCACGTAGTCCACAGGATAGCACTAAATGCAAGGAATTAGCTCAAAAATTACTCGAAATTTTTCCCAGAGTCTTTTTCAAAAACTATAGATTGGACAGAGATTAAACAGTGCAAGTAAAGACTAAATGAAGCAATTCTGAACTACTATGAAAACTAAAAAAAAAAAGAAAAAGAAACTTTAAAGCAACGTTATGGCTTGACACTTGAGTCATTTTCTAATGCCCAAAATGATCCTTTGCATTTTTGGAAGGCTTAGATGAGGATTTGGCTACTCTAGTCAGAAGACGATCTACATTGCTCTGAATTACATATAAATACCCTTCTTATACTGGCTGACCAAACTTTCAAACCATTAAAAGAAAGAAACAGGAGTATCTACAAAAATTGTGAACCTTTAATTGTGCCAATAAATTGGTGCTCAAAATTCTGCAAGCCAAGCTTCAGCAATACATGAACCGTGAACTTCCAGATGTTCAAGCTGGTTTTGGAAAAGGCAGAGGAACCAGATATCAAATTGCCAACATCCGCTGGATCATCAAAAAACCATCTATTTCTGCTTTATTGACTATGCCAAAGCCTTTGACTGTGTGGATCACAATAACCTGTGGAAAATTCTGAAAGAGATGGGAATACCAGACCAACTGACCTGCCTCTTGAGAAACCTGTATCCAGGTCAGGATGCAACAGTTAGAACAGGACATGGAACAACAGACTGGTTCCAAAGGGAAAAGGAGTCCGTCAAGGCTGTATATTGTCATCACCCTGCTTATTTAACTTCTATGCAGAGTACATCATGAGAAACGTTGGGTTGGAGGAAGCACAAGCTGGAATCAAGATTGCTGGGAGAAATATCAATAACCTCAGATATGCAGATGACACCACCCTTATGGCAGAAAGTGAAGAAGAACTAAAGAGCCTCTTGATGAAAGTGAAAGAGGAGAGTGAAAAGGTTGGCTTAAAGCTCAACATTCAGAAAACGAAGATCATGGCATCTGGTCCCATCACTTCATGGGGAAATAGATGGGGAAACAGTGGAAACAGTGTCAGACTTTATTTTTCTGGGCTCCCAAATCACTGAAGATGGTGATTGCAGCCATGAAATTAAAAGACACTTAATCCTTGGAAGGAAAGTTATGACCAACCTAGACAGCATATTCAAAAGCAGAGACATTACTTTTCCAACAAAGGTCCGTCTAGTCAAGGCTATGGTTTCTCCAGTGGTCATGTATGGATGTGAGAGTTGGACTGTGAAGAAAGCTGAGCACTGAAGAACTGATGCTTTTGAAATGTGGCGTTGGAGAAAAGTCTTGAGAGTCCCTTGGACTGCAAGGAGATCCAACCAGTCCATTCTAAAGGAGATCAGTCCTCAGTGTTCATTGGCAAGACTGATGCTGAAACTCCAATACNGCGTTGGAGAAAAGTCTTGAGAGTCCCTTGGACTGCAAGGAGATCCAACCAGTCCATTCTAAAGGAGATCAGTCCTCAGTGTTCATTGGCAAGACTGATGCTGAAACTCCAATACTGTGGACACCTCATGCGAAGAATTGACTCACTGGAAAAGGCCCTGATGCTGGGAGGGATTGGGGGCAGGAGGAGAAGGGGACAACAGAAGACGAGATGGCTGGATGGCATCACTGACTCTATGGACATGAGTTTGGGTAAACTCCAGGAGTTGGTGATGGACAGGGAAGCCTGGCATGCTGCAATTCATGAAGTCGCAAAGAGTCGGACATGACTGAGCGACTGAACTGAACTGAACTGAAAATCAAGTGGCCCTTAGGAAGCATCAGTACAAACAAAGCTTGTGGAGGCAATGGAATTCCAGCTGAGCTATTTCAAACCTTAACAGATGATGGTGTTAAAGTGCTGCACTCAATATGCCAGCAAATTGGGAAAATGTAGCAGTGGCCACAGGACTGGAAAATGTCAGTTTTCATTCCAATCCCAAAGAAGGGTGATGCCAAAGAATGCTCAAACTACTGAAAAATTGTTCTCATTTCACAGGCAGTCATGCTAATGCTCAAAATCCTTCAAACTAATTTTCAACAGTACATGAACCAAGAATTTCCAGATATGCAAGCTGGATTTAGAAAAGGTGGAAGAACAAAAGACATACGGATGGCTAACAAACACATGAAAAGATGCTCAACATCACTCATTATCAGAGAAATGCAAATCAAGACC
>SJYW01039984.1:51669-72732 GCA_006410735.1 Raphicerus campestris | reverse complement strand
CTTGCACCCATTTAAAAATTATTGTTTAACACTCCAAAGGGAAGATTCTATGCTAGACTTAAATCAATCCACTTACTTATATCCTAAACTTCCTTCAGGCCTCATCCTCGTAGATTTCAAAACAAAAAAGGCTCTGTATTTACCCTGACTTAGATGAAAAACCTTGTTTTTGTTTCCACATAATATAGGTATATTTAAGTATGTTCTGAAGTAGTCTAAGAGATTCTGGAACATGTTTTCTTGCATCTGTACTTAAGCCATTTAAATGTACCTTGACAGTGCCTATTACAGGTTGTTGTTTAATCGCCAAGACATGTCCTAGACTTTTGCAATCCCCTGGAATGTAGCCTCTAGGCTTCTCTGTCCATGGGATTTCCCAGACAAGAATACTGAAGCAAGTCACCATTTCCTCCTCCAGGGGATTTTCCCGACGCAGGGATAGAATCCGCCTGTCTCCTGAACTGGCAGGTGGATTCTTTACTGCTGAGCCACCTGGGAAGCCCACTAAATGTTGGCAGCTGCCATTTATTTTTCCAAAGGTTACATCATAATATATTAGGACCACTGACATTCAACACCCCCTGAAAGAGTTCAAGGAAGAGATCAGGAATAAAGCATTCTGCATTCTGGGGAAAACTGGCAGAATATTTTTATGAGGTTTTATGAGCCCAATTTTTGTATCTTGTCATGATCAGAAACAGTATGAAAGGCAAAAAGATAGGACAAAGAAAGATGAACTCCCCAGGTCAGTAGGGGTCCAATATGCTACTGGAGATCAGTGATAAATAACTCCAGAAAGAATGAGAAGACAGAGGCAAAGCAAAACCAACAACCAGTTTTGGATGTGACTGGTGATGAAAGCAAGGCCCCATGCTGTGAAGAGCAATATTGCACAGGAATCTGGAACTATAGGTCAATGAATTAAATAAAATTGGAAGGAGTCAAACAGGAGATGGCAAGAGTGAACATCGACATTCTAGGAATCAACAAATTAAATGGACCAGAATGGGTGAATTTAACTGAGATGACCGTTATATCTTCTGTGTGGATCACAATAAACTGTGAAAAATTCTGAAAGAGATGGGAATACAAGACCACCTGACCTGCCTCTTGAGAAACTTATATGCACGTCATGAAGCAACAGTTAGCACTGGACATAGAACGACAGACTGGTTCCAAATAGGAAAAGGAATACATCAAGGCTGTATATTGACACCCTGCTTATTTAACTTCTATTCAGAGTACATCATGAGAAACGCCGGGATGGAAGAAGCACAAGCTAGAATCAAGACTGCCAGAAGAAATGTAAGTAACCTCAGATATGCAGATGACACCACCCTTATGGCAGAAAGTAAAGAGAAACTAAAAAGCCTCTTGATAAAAGTGAAAGAGGGGAGTAAAAAAGTTGGTTTAAAGCTCAACATTCAGAAAACGAAGATCATGACATCCGGTCCCATCAGTTCATGGGAAATAGATGAGGAAACGGTGGAAACAGTGTCAGACTTTTTTTTTGGGGGGGGGGGCTCCAAAATCACTGCAGAGGGTGACTGCAGCCATGAAATTAAAAGACACTTACTCCTTGGAAAGAAAGTTATGACCAACCTAGATAGTATATTGCAAAACAGAGACATTACATTGCCAACAAAGGTCTGTAAAGTCAAGGCTATGGTTTTCCCAGTGGTCATGTATGGATGTGAGAGTTGGACTGTGAAGAAAGCTGAGCACTGAAGAATTGATGCTTTTGAATTGTGGTGTTGGAAAAGACTCTTGAGAGTCCCTTGGACTGCAAGGAGATCCAACCAGTCCATTCTGAAGGGGATCGGCCCTGGGATTTCTTTGGAAGGAATGATGCTAAAGCTGAAACTCCAGGACTTTGGTCACCTCATGCGAAGAGTTGACTCATTGGAAAAGACTCTGATGCTAGGAGGAATTCGGGGCAAGAGGAGAAGGGAAAGACAGAGGATGAGATGGCTGGATTGCATCACTAACTCGATGGACATGAATCTGAGTGAACCCCGGGAGTTGGTGATGGACAGGGAGGCCTGGCGTGCTATGATCCATGGGGTCACAAAGAGTCGGACACGACTGAGTGACTGAAATGAACTGAACTGTGGGCAGGAATCCCTTAGAAGAAATGGAGTAGCCATCATAGTTAACAGAAGAATCCAAAATGCAGTACTTGGGTGCAATCTTAAAAATGATAGAATGATTTTTGTTCATTTCCAACACAATATCCATTGTGACACTGATTCATTGGAAAAGGCTCTGATGCTGGGAGGGATTGGAGGCAGGAGGAGAAGGGGATGACAGAGAATGAGATGGCTGGATGGCATCATCGACTCAATGGATATAAGTGTGAGTGAACTCCGGGAGTTGGTGATGGACAGGGAGGCCTGACATGCTGCAATTCATGGGGTCACAAGACCACATGACATTTCCATTCAATATCACAGTAATCCAAGCCTATGCCCCAACCAGTAATGCTGAAGAAGCTGAAGTTGAACAGTTTTATGAAGACCTACAAAACCTTTTAGAACTAACACCCCCCAAAAGATGTCCTTTTTTTTAAAGGGGACTGGAATGCAAAAGCAGGAAGTCAAGAAATACATGAGGTAACAGATAAATTCGGCCTTGGGGTACAGAATGAAGCAGGGCAAAGTCTAATAGAGTTTTGCCAAAGGAACGCACTGGTCATAGAAAACACCCTGTTCCAACAAGACAAGAGAAGGCTCTCCACATGGACATCACCAGGTGGTTGACACCAAAATCAGATTGATTGCATTCTTTGCAGCCAAGATGGAGAAGCTCTACAGAGTCAGCAAAAACAAGACTGAGCACTGACTGTGGCTTAGATCATGAATCCTTATTGCTAAATTCAGATTGAAATTGAAGAAAGTAGGGAAAATTACTAGAACATTCAGGAATGACCTAAATTAAATCACTTATGGTTATACAGTGGAAGTGAGAAATAGATTTAAGGGACAAGGATTTGATAGATGAGTGCCTGATGAACTACAGATGGAGGTTCATGACATTGTACAGGAGACAGGGAGCAAGACCATCCACAATTAAAATAAATGCAAAAAAGCAAAATTGCTGTCTGAGGAGGCCTTACTAAGACCTGTGACAAGAAGAGAAGCAANGCTAACTCTGTATGACTTTGCATCTTTCATTTCCTTCTATGTATAAGACAAGGTATAAAAGTACATTTTAGAAACAAATCTATTGGGCCTCGCTCGGAGAAGCTTGGTCATCCATGTTTTTCTCTTTTTTTCTCTCTTACTTTCTTTTTCATGCTGATCCCTTGGAACATAGAGGCTCCCTGTGTTCACTTTCTTGCCTGAGCTTCTAAGACTTTTTTATCTTTCTGTGTAAACCAAGAAATATCAGCCTCTTTCTCTCCTCTATTTTCCTATCTACAATATTCTTTCCTTATCTTTCTCTAAAGCAATCACTGATGCCATGTTTCCCTCAGGTTCCCCTGGATCCTGTGGGGGCTGGACCCTGGCACCCATGGAAAAGTGCTTATTCTCTGATGCAATTATCTGAGTTCCTGACCAATTTTATATTTCTGAGACTGATTGCTTTACTAACTTGTGATCTCTGCCAAAGGCCAAAAGTTGGGAAGAGGATGCATGATGGGGACAGTGAGCCCTCCAACTACTCTTGACATTTGAGACTCTTGACCTACTGGGGAATGCCTCCCTGCTGTCAACTTGTTTTTGGTTTTCTTATTAGTTATAGTTTGCAGTAACAAACTGATAACTTAGGTCTACTTCTCTCACCTCTCTCCTGGTGCCCTAACTCAGTGAGGCAACTTTCTTATTAAATGCAGCTGTTCACAGAAGGAAGTAATTGTGTTTGGTAGGTTTATCAGTAGGTAAATGATTAGACTGAAAGAGATGAACAACAAATATATAAAATGATTTCAAAATTTTTTGAAAATTCCGGACTATGTTTGAATTTCTAAACATGAAGTATCTGTTGTATGTTTACACACATGCCAAGTCACTTCAGTTGTGTCTGACTCTTTGAAGCCCTGTGAACTGTAGCCTGTCAGGCTCCTCTGTCCATAGGATTGACCATCCAAGAATACTGGAGTGGGTTGCCATGCCCTCCTCCAGGGGATCTTCACAACCCAGGGATCGAACCTGAGTCTCTTATGTCTCCTGCATTGACAGGCAGGTTCTTTACCTCTCATGCCACATGTGAAGCCCATCTGTTGTATACAAAACATGTTTTTTGCTTGTTCATTTTTGCTTTATTCCTTTATTTCTAACTTGAGAAAATGCTTGCATACAACTCTTCTAGATATAAGAGCTATAAGATCATTTAAGTGAGAGTAGGCTATAATTGAAATAAGTGTAAAGTTATGATTGCTGAATGNTCTTTTTTGCTTGCTCGTTTTTGCTTTATTCCTTTATTTCTAACTTCAGAAAATGCTTGCGTACAACTCTTCTAGATATAAGAGCTATAAGATCATTTAAGTGAGAGTAGGCTATAATTGAAAAAAGTGTAAAGTTATGATTGCTGAATGATTGCAAGTTATAACTTGCTTTCTTGTTAAGACCAGAGTAAAAACAAAACCCTGGCATACGGACAGGTAGGGGAATGAAGGGATTAATAATACTTATTTTTCAAAACTGTTCCTGGAAGCTTTTCCCTCCCACCAATGAGAAGAGAAAATACCCAGCAATGACTTTCCAAGCTGATGAGAGCATTTGGAATCAATCTTACTGCTAGGGCTATGATTACACCTGTCTCTAAGACAGCAGGGTGTGGCCTTAGAACTTTCCACACAGAACACCTCCAGATGCCATTCATATTTGCAGTGAGGATGAACTAGCCTCAGGGACAAGCAAAACTATTTTGAACTATCTCAGGCTGTTTGAAACCAAGAACTGAACTGAGTTAAGTGGACTGATTGGACTTAGAATCCTAGGGCAACAGGCCCCAGAGTGGAGGGCCACAAGAGGGGTCCTAATAATTTATACTGCTTAATTAATATAAATCCACTTTGGGGAGCCCTAGCAATGGCAAATTCTTTATTGTATTATAATGTTCTGCATTGTCCTCTGGGATTATACTTCTTGTGTGTTTATTCTGTCAAGACACTGCCTTACTCGAAGGCAATCAGGTTAATTTAAACTTACTGAGCATAACTCAATTGTCTCTAAATTAATGCTGTTGGGCCAGTAAACAAGGGTAAGGAGGAAAGCACTTGTTTAAGATAAGATTTTCTTGGAAAATGAATGGATTGTTTTTTACAGCCTGACTACCTTTAATAGTGGTTAAAAACAGACTGATATTTGTTGCTGACAGAAGTAACTTTAATCCAATGTGCAAAAAATATGCAGGTGTCTGTACTTGAGATACATAAGACCAATTCTTCTGTACTATTTACAACACTTAAAAGAGTTTAAATGTATTGATTTAAGGAAGAACATTGCATCTATTTTATGGATAACCAAGTGTTACTGTGCTGTGCTTAGTCACTCAGTCATGTTCGACTCTCGCCATGTCCTCCTCCAGGGGATGTTCCTAAACCAGGGGTCGAACCTGGGTCTTCTGCATTGCAGGAGGATTCCTTACCATCAGAGCCACCAGGGAAGCCTTAATCATGTGCTACAGAGAGTCCAAAAGCTTGATGACATTGTTTTAAGTTACACAAAAAGATATCCAAAGAGGCATACCTGTTGTTGTACCAATTTTGATCCTAAATAAAAATCCAATTTCAAAATCAGTTAGGAATAATCAAGGAAGTTGTGGAATTGTTGCAAATGTGCAACGCTTGTTTCTGAGATTCAGGTTCCTATACTCCCTTTTCTAATCCTCTCACTACAGGTCCAACCCATAAATGCCACTGGCTGCAGAGTCTATGAGCCCTAAGGTTATCACTGGGATAACACTGCAATTTGGTGGGTTCTGCTAATAATAGTTTTGTTGTAAATGTGCCTTGACCAGAGGGCAAGAGGTGGGCTGTGCAGAGACAAGTTGAAATAACAGGGCTGAAACTTCTGTCCTTAGTAAAGCCTGCTTGCAAGGCTGGCCTTGGCCTGAGATCTGTTAACTTAGCTTTCAAGGGGATTCCAGTCATCCCTAAAATGGATAAAGTGGTTCACTGTGCCTAAATTGTCTGTACAAACAATAAGTTTTATGCTGAACGCCTGCTTTTCTTCTGAGTCCAGTATTTTAATTTGTGATAGCCAGAGGGTGCCTACATGATCAACTCCGAATAAATCCTGGGCCACTGAGTCTCTAAGGAGATTAGTGACAGTATTTTACACATACTGTAATAGCTCACTGCTGGAGAAACCATGTGTGTGCTAGGAGAGGAATTTTGGAAACTTGTGCTGGATTTCCTTGATACTTTTCTGCACATGGTTTTCCCTTTGCTGTTTATCTTGGTATCTGTGTTTGTTTACCAGAATGGTGTAACACAATATCATATTCACAGTGGTTTAAACAATAGAAATTTATTTTCTCAAATTTCTGGATTCTAAAAGTTCACTATAGACAGGATGACAGGGTTGATTCCTCCTGGGACCTCTCTCTTTGGGTTGCAGATGGTGCCCACTTTCTGCTTCTTCACAGGGTTATTTCTCTTTTCATGTGCTCCTCTCTTCTCTCTGTGTGCCTAAACCTCTGCTTCTTATAAAGACGTCAGTCATATTGAATTAAGACCCACCCCAACGGTCTTATTTTAACTTGAAAAGTGAAAGTGTTGGTTGCTCAGCTGTTTCTGACTCTTTGTGATCCCATGAACTTTAGCCCACCAGGCTCCTCTGTCCATGGGATTCTCCAGGCAAGAATACTGGAGTGGGTAGCCATTCCTTTCTTGAGGGGATCTTCCAGACCTGTCTCNCCAACAGCCTTATTTTAACTTGAAAAGTGAAAGTGTTGGTTGCTCAGCTGTTTCTGACTCTGTGATCCCATGAACTTTAGCCCACCAGGCTCCTCTGTCCATGGGATTCTCCAGGCAAGAATACTGGAGTGAGTAGCCATTCCTTTCTTGAGGGGATCTTCCAGACCCAGGGATTGAACCTGAGGAAACTGGGTCTCCTGCATTGCAGGGGGATTCTTTACTGTTGGAATGACCAGGGAAGCCCTCATTTTAACTTAAATTCCTTTTAAAGGCCTTGTCTGCAAATAGTTACAGATTGAGATACTGGGGATTAGGACTTCAATATATGAATCTAAGTGGAGAAGGCAATGGCACCCTACTCCAGTACTCTTGCCTGGAAGATCCCATGTATGGAGGAGCATGGTAGGCTGCAGTCCATGGGGTTGCTAAGGGTCGGACACGACTGAGTGACTTCACTTTCACTTTTCACTTTCATGCATTGGAGAAGGAAATGGCAACCCACTTCAGTGTTCTTGCCTGGAGAATCCCAGGGACAGGGGAGCCTGGTGGGCTGCCATCTATGGGATCATGCAGAGTTGGACACAACTGAAGTGAATTAGCAGGAGCAGCAGCGTATGAATTTGAGAAAAGGTTCAGGGGCTATGATTAAGCCCATAACAGTATCCACTGCTGTTATAAGGACATAAAGACATATAAGCCATAGCCATAAGGACAACCATATGCTGAGTTTTGTGAGTCCTCCTCATGAATTATCAGAGCTGGATGTGGCATTAGGGGCTTTCAACAAAATCAGTATATAGTCATTTTAGTAAGTTTCTGTGTGTGCTTCGTATTGTTAGGTAGTTAGAATAGGAAAAAGGAATTCAAAATAGTGGTGGCTAAAAGACANATTGCTGTTATAAGGACATAAAGACATATAAGCCATAGCCATAAGGACAACTACATGCTGAGTTTTGTGAGTCCTCCTCATGAATAATCAGAGCTGGATGTGGCATTAGGGGCTTTCAACAAAATCAGTATATAGTCATTTTTGTAAGTTTCTGTGTGTGCTTCGTATTGTTAGGTAGTTAGAATAGGAAAAAGGAATTCAAAATAGTGGTGGCTAAAAGACAGAGAGGGAAATTCCATAAAAAAACTGAAGGACCAGATAAAGGACCAGAGTGAGAACCTCAGGTGAAAAAAAAAAACAACCCTCCTGGCTAGCCCAGTTTACAGAGGACAGGCTCAGGAGGAGGAGGAAAAAACATATAAAATGGGGAGCCAAAATTGAGCCCTGTTCTTCTTTTTGGTCAGCCCCCCCTCACACCTTGAAGATGTATTTCCTTTGCCTGCCAAATAAAAATGAGCTATAACACTGGTCTACCGTTTAAATTGAGCTGTAACTGAGCTGTAACACCATCCGCCATTTAAACTGAGCTGTAACCAAGCTAGAACATTGGTCTGGCATCTCAAATTTTGCTGTGGAGAGACAGAAGGGAGGAAATTATACACTCCACTGACAGTATGAAAAAAGATTATCTACCAATTTGGGCGTATATCATTTTATATGTATAAATTTTGTAAACTTTGTTAACCATGTTGTCATCATGGTAATTTTTTTTTTCTGAAAAAATTTTTGGTGCATTTTTTATTTTATTCTTCTGCTGGTTTTCTTTCATGTTTCTTTCCTCTCTCTTAACCTTGTTATTTTTGCAGTATTTATCAGGCATTTAGTTGAAAAACTATTTTTAGCAATTCCTTTGTAGAAAAGAGAATTTACTTTTACTCTTGCAAGGTGCCTGGAGACAATGGCAAATCTAAATCAATTCATTCAACTTAAGGATTTGAAGTGATTTGTAATTGAAGCCACTAAGGTTGAACTACTTCAAATTAATCCTTAATTTGGGGATGTAACTTTTAAAAATCTAATGTACATTTTTTCATCCAAGCCTTTCAAGGCTGTTGATACTTTTGATATACTTCTCAGGCATTTAGTTTCTTTTACTAAATTAAAAAATCCCCTAGAGGAAATGCTTTTCAGTTTTATTTCTCTGAATTTCCATTTTCTCTTGGGTCTTCTTTGAAGAATATTTTACAATCTTGTAAGCAATCAGGATTTCTTTTTACATTTTATAAAGCACATCTGATCATCCTCAGTAAGTAGATAACTCCAAACTAACTAGTACAAAAGTAGAGGCCCTTTTAGCCTTCATTTCTCACTTAGAAAATATAATATTTCCACTTACTTTGAAGGTTTATTATGATGGAAAAATTAGATGTTTGAGACAGCCCTTTGAGAAGTTTCTTGGCTACAGTCTACATATTCAAACTTTGTCTTTTCTTCATTTGGTCTAGTCAGTCAAAGAAGTAAATCTCTTGGGATAAACCCTTTTTAATGTATTTTTTGAGTCAATGATGCATTTATCTACCACATGAATGCTGCACTGTTACAAAAGCAACTTTAGCCTTTTTTATTAAAAAAAAAAAAACTTTTTCAGTCTACCTGATTTTTTTTTTTTAAGATTAATTCAAGTTATTTATCTTTCTGGTAGATGACTATGATCTACTTTTCTCTTAATAAATATCACTCTAAGCTTTCTATTATATTGTATACTAATATTGCTTGGAAATGTGCTTTAACCCCACAATTATCTAATGAGAAGCAAATTCTTTTTTATTCAGTCTTTTTATTCTAATCAAGCTTTCAACAGTTTGGATGAGACCTACCTACATAGAGGAAGGCAATTTGTTTTATTCAGTCTACTGATTTGAACACTGAAAGGGTTAGTTGGTCAGTCATATCAGACTTTTTTGTGACACCATGGAATGTAGCCCCCCAGGCTCCTCTGTCCATATGATTCTCCAGGCAAGAACACTGGAGTGGCTAGCCCTTCCTTTCTCATGGAAATTTTCCGGACCCAGGGACTGAACTCAAGTCTCTTGCATTGCAGGCAGATTTTTTACTGTCTAAGTCACCAGAGAAGCCCAATTTGAATGTTAATCATATCTAAATATGCTAAGAATAGAGAAAATAATGCGTGGTCTATCATCAATGTATCTATCTATCTATCATCTTTGGTGCTGGAGCCCTATCCCTTATTCAATGCTGTCACTACTACAGGGTTTATGTCACTCTAACTCAGTTATATGAGCCTAATGTTGCCCCTGTCTCCTTCACAGAGGCAAGGTTCAGTAAGAAAATGATTATCTTTCTTTTGGTTATGACTATTGATCCTTGACATTGGATATTGCGGGGGGCGCTCCGCAGAAAGAGTAGAGGCAGTGTAACTTCCCTCAGCAAAGCCAAGGGGTCCCAAGGAGAGGTGAGCCTGCTGTCCGCCAACCCAGCCCCTCGGCGAGCGAGAGACAATCAGTCACGACAGGGGTTCCGTCGAAGCAGTTCCGCTTTATTGTTGCAAACTCCCAGCTTATATAGACAAACAGGAGGGTTTTAGGAGGGACTTTCCATAGTTATACCAATTACGTTAAAGGTCAAGTTGTCATGTCCCTTCATTATAACAGGGGTCTATGGAGATCATACACTGTCTACACGCACAGAAATCAAGAGAGCCAATCAAAACCTTTGACAGACAACATAGACCCTTCCCCCATTTCTTCCGCCATGTGCCTTAGGTTAGCGACCAAAAGCTAGCCCCTTTGTTTTCCGAGGTTTCTCATTTAGGGCCCCACAGATATATTTACCCAGTAAGCAATACAAAGCCAGATAAGGAAGAATCTGTCTCAAAATTAGTGTCATTGAACCTGGGTCTACTGCATTGCAGGCAGATTCTTTAGTGTCTGAGCAACCAGGGAAGGTCATCACAGGAAAATAATAATAATAATAATAAAATTATGCATGTTGACAGGTTACATTTGCACCATGTTAAATTGGAAAATGCAATGGAAATAAATAAAAAGAAATATATCTTCTCCATGTTCATAGTGAAAGAATTCCAGTAACAATTAAGCAAACATTCTTAACACCAGTACAAATTTCCCAATTATTTTGATTTTTGATGTGTTCACTGATTTCAAAAAGAAAAAAAGAAGTTATGTCCTTTGGAACATGATTGATACTATGTTGGGGGGCGGTAAAAATTTAGTTTAAGCTTCGAATATACTACTATTGCTAGAAAGAAGGATTCTTTCAGGGATGCCTATTGGGGATGACTAATGTTAAAAGGACAAAAGAAACCATGTTAAAGGGGTTTATATTGACTGACTGTGACAATTTTAAGTGAATAAAGACAGGAAAAAACTTTCACAACTTATGGAAGCAAATTCAGCTCTTGAAAGGCCATGATATCATAGTAACATGTGAACGTGAAAGGGTTGTGAAAGAGGCTTCCCTGGTGGCTCAGATGGTAAAGCGTCCGTCTGCAGTGCAGAAAATCCCAATTTGATCCCTGGGTTGGGAAGATCTGCTGGAGAAGGAAATGGCAGCCCAATCCAGTACTCTTGTCTGGAAAATCCCATGGGCAAAGGAACCTGGTAGGCTATGGTCCATGGGGTCACAAAGAGTTGAACCTGACTGAGCGACTTCACTTTTACTTTATGAATGTGAGAAATTAGCATAAAATGTATCAACTGAGATACAGAAGTAGGAGGGTATATATGCATCAATTTTTTTTCCATTAAGTATTTGTTTTTTAATAAACTGCAAAGATGTGGATGTCCTTATTTTTCTCAGAGTAATAAAGAATAATAAATTCTGAGGTGGGGGCAAGGAGTGCTAAATATGAAAATATTCTAAAAAGGTTAGTGGCTATATTATGAATAAGAGAAAAAAACTCAATGCTATATAAATTTTTTTTTTTAAAGTATCCTGTAATGTGTTTAAGTTTGGTGTATTGGCTAAATATTCCATAGAGGAGAACTTAACATTGTAGATTTGATTCTTCATCTAACATAAAAGAAATCTTTTGAGGGACCTATTAAATGGAATCTATACAGATAAAATATTTTTATGTTGGCTTTTGTGTTTCTTGTTTTTCCCAATCTTTTCATTGTAGTAAAATACACATAGCAAAAACTTTACAATTATAACTATTTTTAAGTGTGTTTTTGTGTTAGTTACACAGTCATGTCCAACTCTTTGCGACCCCATGAACTGTAGCCTACTTGGCCTCTCTGTCCAAGGGATTTTCCAGGCAAGAATATTGAAGCGGGTTTCCATTTCCTTCTCCAGGGGATCTTCCCGACGCAGGGATTGAACTGGGGTCTCCTGCATTGCAGGCAGATTCTTTACCATTGATTGGAGTTACCAGGGAAGCCCCTTTTAAGTACTAATCCAGTGGAATTAAAATACATTCATGATTATGTCCTACCACCACATGATGCTTAGCCACCAGGGAAGCCCTTAATATCTAAGAACAGTCAAAACTTTAGAATATATAATACCAAAAATAAGAGCATGTATAATTTGGCTCTAAAATGGGGTTAAAAATTCTTACAGGCATACATTAGAGATATTGACGTTTTTGTTCCAGACCACCACAATCATTCCACTATCACAATAAAACAAATCATACAAATGTTTTGTTCCTTTACTGCATATAAAAGTTGTGTTTGCACTATACTGTAGTCTATTAAGTGTGCATTAGTAACATCATGTCTAGAAAACAATGTGTATATTTTAATTAAAATTTCTTTATTGCTAAAATATGAGACCCATCATCTGAGCCTTTAGCAAGTCATAATCGTTTTGCTGTTGTAGGGTCTTGCCTTAATGTAAATAGCTCTTGACTGAAAAGGGTGGTGGTTGCTGAAGTTTAGGAAGGCTGTGGCAATTTATTAAGATAAGAATGAAGTCTGCTACAATGACTGTGTCTTCCGTTCACAAATGATTTTTCTGTAGTATGCAATGCTGATTGATGGCATTTTTACCCACAGTAAAACTTTCAAAATTGAAGTCACTCCTCTCAAACCCAATTACTACTTTGTCAGCTGAGTTTATATAATATTCTAAATTTTGTTGTTATTTGAACAATTTTCACAGTATTTTCACCAGGAGGAGATTCTATCTCAAAAAATCACTTTCTTTATTCATCCATAAGAAGCAAGTCCACAGACACTAAAGTTTTGTTATGGAATTGCAGCAATTCAGCCACATCTTCAGGCTCTGCTTCCATTATTAATTCTAGTCTCTATCTCCACCACATCTGCAATTTCTATCATTACCTCCACTGAAGTTTTGAAGACTTTAACATCATTCACCAGGGTTTTGAAGACTTCTACATCATTCAGTCCACTTATTTCAAACTCCTGTTAATACTGATATTTTGAATTATAAATGCTTTCAGTGGTATCTAGCATCTAGAAAGGTGAATCCTTTCCAGAAGATTTTCCATTGACTTTGTCCAGGTGCATCACAGAAATCACTATCTATGGAAACTACTGCTTTAGGAAAGATATTTCTTAAGTACTAAGATTTGAAAGTCAAAATTACTGTTTGATCTATGGGCTACCAAATAGATGTTGCCTTAGCAGACATGAAAACACTACCCTGACTGTACATCTCCAATAGGGCTCTTGGATGATCAGGTACATTGTTTTTCTTTTTTTCTAAATAGTAGGTCTCAACAGTGGGTTTAAGCTATTCAGTAAATCTTAACTGCTTTGTTGTTTCATTTATACAGAACAGGTAGGTAATATTGCTGCTTGGATTTTAAACAAACTTTATGTTGTCTCCTGACTTCTGTCTCTCAATGTGTGTGCTCAGTTATCCACTAAAAACTAGACCCTTCCTATTTTAGTCAAAACCGTGCAAGAACCTTTGAAATCATCAAGTCACTAACAACAAAATATCAGAAAGAGAAATTAAGGAAATAATTCAATTTACCATCACATCAAGAAGAATGAAATACCTAGGAATAAACCTACCTAAGACGGCAGAAGACCTGTACTTAAAAAACAATGTAAGGCACTGGTATAAGAAATTGCAGATGATACAAATATATGAAGAGATGTACTATATTTATTGTACTTAGATTTACATGGGTGTACTTCAGGTCTGGGTCTTTTAGTGTATTTCTTGCTGTTAGTCAAATCAAAATATCAGGAAAAAATAAATTCAAAATCCCAAAGGGAAAACAACAACAGCAACACTGCTGCTTAAAATGGGGAGAGTCAAGAAGTACAGACTAAATATAAAACACATGTTTGGTCGCCCAGTCCTGTCTGACTCTTTGCAACCCCATGGACTTCAGCACAAGAGGCTGCCTTGTCCCTCACCTTCTCCTGGAATTTGCTTAAGTTCATGTTTATTGCATCGATGATGTTCTCCAGTCATTTCTCCTCTGACACCCTCTTCTTTTTCTGCCCTCAATTTTCCCATTATCAGCGACTTTTCCAACGATTCAGCTGTTCACATCAGGTGACCAAAGTACGGAGCTTCAGCTTCAGCATCAATCCTTCCAGTGAACATTCAGAGTTGATTTCCCTTAAGATTGACTGATTTGATCTCCCTACTGTCCAAGGAACTTTCAGGAGTCTTCTTGAGCATCACAGTTTGAATGCATCAATTATTTGGCATTCTGCCTTCTTTACGGTCCAGCTCTCATAACCATACGTGACCACTGGGAAGACCATAGCCTTGACTATACACCTCTGTCAGCAGAGTAATGTCTCTACTTTCCAACACACTATCTAGGTTTGTTATAGCTTTCCTGCCAAGAAGCAATTGTCTTCTGATTTCATGGCTGCAGTCACAATCCACAGTGATTTTGGAGCCCAAGAAGAGGAAATCTGTCACTACTTCCACCTTTTCCCCTCCTACTTTCCTTGCAGAATTGGGGCCAGATGTCATAATCTTAGCTTTTTTTTTTTTTTTTTTAATAGTCTTAAGTGTTCTCTTTCACTCTCCTCCTTCACCCTCATCAAGGTCTTTAGCTCTTCTTTGCTTTCTGCCATTAGAGTGGTATCATCCGAATATCTGAGGTTGTTGATGTTTCTCCCGCTTATCTTGATTCCAACTTGGAATTCATCCAGCCTGACATTTATCATAATGTCTTCAGCATATAGTATGTAATATTGTATGGAAGGTAGTGAGCAAAGCCATCCCAAAGGAAAAGAAAAGCAAGTGACTATCTAAGAAGGGTTTACAAATAGCAGAAGAATGAAGAGAAGTAAAAAGCAAGGGAAAGAGGAAAAGATACACCCAGTTAAAACACATACACACAAATAAATAAAGGAACAAAAGTTTTGTTTTTAATTTCAAGTCATGAAAAGTCTTTAGTTTAATTTCTATAATGTATTTGAGACCCATAAATAGGAAACCATTGCATATTTCTGATCCAGTCTTATCTGATTATCTTACTTGCTACTCTAGCAAATTGGATATTGGTTAATTGCATAGTTTATCAATCTGCACTGAAATTCAGATGCTCTTTAAAATGTAATCATTCTAGATAAATACTGTTGTGATTTTCACTTCAATTTTTGATCACATCTCAGTAATATCTTTTTAGGTTACATTTCACTGTAGATTGTATCCTGACATTATTTTCCAAACTTGCTTACCAAATGTTTCTTTTACAATATTACTTGAAAAATGTACAATTTGTTAATATGAGAATATTGACTGCTTTAGAGTAGGTGGCATGCTTCCTAACCAGAAGCTATTGTTAGTCATCAAAATTGGAATAAAAAACGCAGAATAGTATTATATTTAATTGACTTTTGAAACGTTTTCCTTTGCAAGGGTAAATTTAGTAATCAAGGTCGTGAAATACCTATTATTACTTTTCCCTTCTTTAAGGATAATGCAGATGAATTTTTGCAGCCACATAAGAAAATATAGATTATCTCCTGGAACATATAGGGTGCCATTTTGTAAATATAGGTGACCAAATAAAAAATGTAAATACTATTATGTTTAATTAAATAGCTATGTGAGGGGTAATATATACATGCTGCTGCTGCTGCTAAGTCACTTCAGTAGTGTCCAACTAACTCTGTGCGACCCCAGAGACGGCAGCCCACCAGGCTACCCTGTCCCTGGGATTCTCCAGGCAAGAACACTGAAGTGGGTTGCCATTTCCTTCTCCAATGCATGAATGTGAAAAGTGAAAGTGAAGTCGCTCAGTCATGTCCTACTTCTAGTGACCCCATGGGTAATATATACATGAGTTTGAAACAAATCATAACAATCTACTTAATTCTTAATTGCATCAAAAATAAATTAAAACACTGTATGTAAGTTAACAATTTCAAGAAAAGTATTTTCTTTCTGAAGAGAACATAAATCAGAAATTACAAAGGATAAAACTGATGGGTTAAAAGCTGCATAAGAACTTAAAATATCTGGAAGGCAAAGACAATGTTAAAATATGTATCTGTGGTCAAAAGATGTAAATGTTTTCTGTTTACTGAGATTCTATTTCCTCATTCTCACTTTTCAGTGGTATCTTGTTTTTATCAAATATATGTCCCTTCCTACACAGCTCATTTATCAATTCTAATGAGATGGATGAAACTGGAGCCAATTATACAGAGTGAAGTAAGCCAGAAAGAAAAACACCAATACAGTATACATATATATGAAATTTAGAAAGATAGTAATGATGACCCTGTAGGTGAGACAACAAAAGAGACACAGAGGTATAGAACGGACTTTTGACCTCTGAGAGAGAGGGAGAGGGTGGGATGATTTTGGAGAATGGCACTGAAACATGTATACTATCATATAAGAAATCAAGCACCAGTCTATGTTCAATACAGGATACAGGATACTTGGGGCTGGTGTACGGGATGATCCGGGGAGATGGTGTGGAGTGGGAGGTGGGAGGGGGATTCAGCATTGGGAGATCGTGTACACCTGTGGCTGATTCATGTCAATGTATGGCAAAACCAATACAGTATTGTAAAGTAGAATAAAGTATAAAAAAAAAATCTCATTAACACATAAAGTTCCTAATACCATCATCTAAATCAGGTATGGGTGAGACTTTGGAATGTGAGATCCTGGGTCAAAATTTCTCTCCATCTATGGACCTATGAAGCTAGAAAACACACTACCAGCTTCCAAAATACAATGGTGAGATAGCCATAGGATAGACATTTCTGTTTGGAGGAATTAGAAGGTATAATGAGGCCAGAGGCCCATAGTAAATCCAAAACTAGGCAGAAAAAAAAAAAATCCAATAGGGAAATACCTGAGAATAATCTATGTTTTGTGTTTTGTTCTCTGCATCCTTAGAACTGTCCCCTCTGCTCTGTGTCTCTGTCACATTTTTCTCAGAGTCAGTCTTCCTTTTTCTTGAATTTAGCACAGATTCATGACCTAGTAGCTCTATTAATCTATTTTCTGACAGTAGAATCCCAGAGATCTGACAGCCTTCCTACATTTCAGCCTTTTTGTCCCTTTCATTTTTACTGGAAGTGTTTCTGTTGCTATAATACTCTTAACACCCATGCCTGTCTTCTATGCATGACAAGGACATCCACATCATTAAACAAGACAGTTCTCCATAGTTCTTTGCTGGATAACCCTGTCTCTATGCCAGGGTTCTGCTGAGATGATTGATGGGAATCATGAATCACAGCACAATCTTAGTATAGAATTGTTCAGCAATACCCTTGTCTTTAGAACAAACTTTAAGGACGCTTAGCATTCTTCATAATCTGGATAGGTTGAGAGTATTTCAATCGTTAAGTGCTAGTTCTTTTTCACTGAAGAAGTCCTTCCTTGATGTACCTCTTTCTGTTCGTATTTTACTATAAGCAATAAGAGAAACCAAGATGACTTTCGATAATTTGCTTAGAAACATCCTCAGCGAAATATCCAAGTTCATCATTGATAAGTTCTACTTTTCTCCAAATTTCCAGCCAAGTTTTCTACCATTTTTATAGAAAGAGTTGCCTTTTCTCCAGTGTCCAGTGACATGTTCCTCATTTTCTTCTCAAGCTTCACCAGAGTCATCTTTGAAATTGTTATTTCTACCAAGGTTCTATAAATATGATAGAAGCCTTCCTCTACAGTGTATCTCACTTCTTTCTGAATCCTCACCATAATAACTTTTAATGTCCATATTTCCAAAGTCTCCTTTTCAAAGAAGTATAGGCTTTTATCTTTCAGGAACATAAAAATTCTTCCAGCCTCTGTCTAACTGTAATAGCTCAATTACAAAGCCACTACCTTATTTCTGAGTGCTTGTTATATCAGAACACTACTTCTCAGTACCAAAATCTTTATTAATTTCCTAGGGCTGTTGTAGCAAATTACCACCAATTTGATGACTTAAAATAACAGAATTGTATTGTATCAGAATTTTGAATAATAGAAGTATGAAATCAAATGTCAGCAGGGCCATGGTACTTTAGAAGGCTCTATGGGAAAATCTTTCCTTGACTCTTCCTAACTTCTGGTAGCTTCAGTGCCTCATGGTTTACAGCTGTGTCACTCCAATCTCTGCCTCTATTATCATGTGGCTTCCTTCTCCATGTCCCTCTGTGTCTTCTATTTTTATAGTGATACCAATTGTGGATGTGACTGGTGATGGAAGTAAAGTCCAATGCTGCAAAGAGCAATATTGCATAGGAACCTGGAATGTTAGGTCCATGAATCAAGGCGAATTGGAAGTGGTCAAACATGAGATGGCAAGAGTAAACATCGACATTTTAGGAATTAATGAACTAAAATGGACTGGAATGGGTGAATTTAACTCAGATGACCATTGCCTCTACTACTGTGGGAAAGAATCACTTAGAAGAAATGGATTAACCATCACTGTCAACAAAAGAGTCTGAAATGCAGTACTTAGATGCAGTCTCAAAAATGACAAAATGATCTATGTTCATTTCCAAGGCAAACCATTCAGCATCACAGTAATCCAAGTCTATGCCTGAACCAGGAATGCTGAAGAAGCTGTAATTGAATGGTTCTTTGAACACCTACAAGACTTTCTAGAATTAACACCCCAAAAAGATGTCCTTTTCCTTATAGGGAACTGGAATGCAAAGGTAGGAAGTCAAGAAGCACCTGGAGTAACAGATAACTTTGGCCTTGGAGTACAGGATGAAGCAGGGCAAAGTCTAATAGAGTTTTGCCAAGAGAATGCACTGGTCATAGCAAACACCCTCTTCCAACAACACAAGAGAAACCTCTACACATGGTCATCACCAGATGGTCAATACCAAAAAAAAGATTGGTTATATTCTTTGCAGCCAAAGATGGAGAAGTCTTATACAGTCAGCAAAAACAAGACCAGGAGCTGACTGTGGTTCAGACCATGAACTCCATATTGCCAAATTCAGACTTAAGTTGAATAAAGTAGAGAAAACCACTAGACCATTCAGGTATGAAAATCCCTAAATCAAATCCCTTATGACTATACAGTGGAAATGAGAAACAGATTCAAGGGATTAGATCTGATAGACAAAGTGCCTGAAGAACTGTGGACAGAGGTACGTGACATTGTACAGGAAGCAGGGATCAAGACCATCCTCAAGGAAAAGAAATGCAAAAAGGCAAAATAATTTTCTAAGGAGGCTTTACTAATAGCTGTGAATAGAAGAGAAGCAAAAGGCAAAGAAGAAACAAAGATATACCCATTTGAATGCAGAGTCCCAAAGAATAGAAAGGAGAGACAAGAAAGCCTCCCTCAATGATCCATGCAAAGAAATACAGGAAATCATTAGAAGAGGAAAGTCTAGTATAACTTCAAGAAAATTAGAAATATTAAGGGAATGTTTCATGGAAAGATGGGCTCAATAAAGGACAGAAATGCTATGGACCTAACAGAAGCAGAAGATATTAAGAAGAGGTGACAAGAACACACCAAAGAACTATACAAAAATGATCTTCATGACCCAGATAATTATGATGGTGTGATCACCAACCTAGAGGCAGACATCCTGGAATGCAAAGTCAAGTGGGCCTTAGGAAGCATCACTACAAACAAAGCTGGTGGAGGTGATGGAATTCCAGTAGAGCTATTCAAATCCTAAAAGATGATGCTTTAAAAGTGCTGCACTCAATATGCCAACAAATTTGGAAAAATCAGCAATGGCCACAGGACTGGAAAAAGTCAGTTTTCATTCTAATCTTAAAGAAAGGCAATGCCAAATGATACTCAAACTAAGGTCCATCTAGTTAATGCTATATTTTTTTCAGTGGTCATGTATGGCTGTGAGAGTTGAACTGTNGACACAGGACTGGAAAAAGTCAGCTTTCATTCTAATCTTAAAGAAAGGCAATGCCAAAGGATACTCAAACTAAGGTCCATCTAGTTAATGCTATATTTTTTTCAGGGGTCATGTATGGCTGTGAGAGTTGGACTGTAAGGAAAGTTGAGTGCTGAAGAATTGATGCTTTTGAATTGTGGTGTTCAAGAAGACTCTTCAGGGTCCTTTGGACTGCAAGGAGTTACAACCAGTCCATCCTAAAGGAAATCAGTCCTGAATATTCATTGGAAGTCCTGATCTGGAGCTAAAACTCCAATAATTTGATCACCTGATGTGAAGAACTGACTCATTTGAAAAGACCCTGAGGCTGAGCAAGATTGAAGGCAGAAGGAGAAGGGGATGACAGAAGATGAGATGGTTGGATGGCATCATAGACTCAGTGGACATGAGTTTGGGTAAACTTCAGGAGTTGGTGATANGATCACCTGATGTGAAGAACTGACTCATTTGAAACGACCCTGAGGCTGAGCAAGATTGAAGGCAGAAGGAGAAGGGGATGACAGAAGATGAGATGGTTGGATGGCATCATAGACTCAGTGGACATGAGTTTGGGTAAACTTCAGGAGTTGGTGATAGACAGGGAGGCCTGGTGTGCTACAATCCATGAGTTTGCACAGAATCAGACATGACTGAGTGACTGAACAACAACAAAGAATGTTTGGTATATTAGTTTTGGAGGTCTACTATAACAAAATACCCCTGATCCTGTGCTTAATCTACAGAAATAAACTTTTTTTTTTTTTTAATTTTGGAAGCTAGAAGTCTAAGATAAAAGTGTCAATAGGTTTAGTTTCTATATTTAAAGCAAACTTTTAAAATATAAAACCTTGAGGAGTTTAACAACAAATAATGTTGTCCTTCTTTATTAAACAATTTTTGAAAAAATATGATTATTTATAAAGTAACTACATGATCCAAAATCATACTGCACAGAAATGTGTCATGAAAATGTTGCTACTTTGCTTTCAGAATTTTATGTTTTATATCCAATTGCACTCTTAAAAATGAAAATTAGGGCCACACTCAGTGTGGTG
>SJYW01039984.1:0-51579 GCA_006410735.1 Raphicerus campestris | reverse complement strand
TAAGAGACAGATAAAAATGTCAGTAGGTTTAGTTTCTATATTTAAAGCAAACTTTTAAAATATAAAACCTTGAGGAGTTTAACAACAAATAATGTTATCCTTGTTTATTAAACAATTTTTTTAAAATATGATTATTTATAAAGTAATTACATGATCCAAAATCATACTGCACAAAAATGTGTCATGAAAATGTTGCTACTTTGCTTTCAGAATTTTGTGTTTTATATCCAATTGCACTCTTAAAAATGAAAANGTTTAACAACAAATAATGTTATCCTTGTTTATTAAACAATTTTTTTAAAATATGATTATTTATAAAGTAATTACATGATCCAAAATCATACTGCACAAAAATGTGTCATGAAAATGTTGCTACTTTGCTTTCAGAATTTTGTGTTTTATATCCAATTGCACTCTTAAAAATGAAAATTAGGGCCACACTCAGTGTGGTGATTTTTTTTAATTCATATTGCTTCTGTTTAACATTACCTTGGCTATAGATTCCATGAAAGGAAACATACTTTAAAAACATTGCTTAAATATTTTGTATTTTACTTGTACTTAATAATTTATTTCATCTTTTCTTCTTTTTATTAAAGGTAGGAATGCTTAGTGTCTCACACTCTCAAGTAACACTGTGGTGAATAAATTCCTATACAAAATTCTTGTGTATCTATGATCATTTTTACGTTATACATTCCTAGGAGTAGAACAGCTGCCTAGAATTTAAATCACAATACCAAGTTTGGAGAAGGAAATGGCAACCCACTCTAATACCCTTGCTTGGAAAATCCTGTGGATGGAGAAGCCTGATAGGCTACAATCCATGGGGTTGCAAAGAGTCTGACGCGACTGAGGGACTTTACTTCCTTCTCTCCAACCAAGTTTAAAATAATCTAAGTAACAATCCTTGTCAAAATAATCCTTGCCAGATAATTCCAAAATCTGAGTCATCTCAATGTTGTCATTAACCTACTGTCTTTTCTTACTCAAGTTGTGACTCATGGCTCTTGAGTCTCCTACATTGATTGGTAGGCGGGTTCTTTACCACTGGATGCCATGTAGGAAGCTCTCTTGCGTATGGAAGGTGACCTTTTTATAGTATTCCCAGCAAATGTTGAAAAACTAGAATTCCTTTTTAAACCTTTTATTTAAGCAGCCAGTCGTTTGGAAAGGTAGAAGCAGGAGCTTATCCAGGCTAGGTGGGTGGGCCCTTCCAGATGGGGAAAGTGAGTCTCCATTCTGCAGGGAAAAAGTTTCAGGCCTTGTGACAAGGTTTTATCTGTTGTGCTGCCTGAGTATTTGGGGTCTCTCAGTAGAGTTGGCAGGGATAAAAATCATTTATTGGAAAGGCACTTGTTGGAGCATGATTCCTCTCCTCAGTGCTGCCAGACACTCGGAGTCTTAGAGCCTATAGGGAAAAAGAGAGATTCCCTGAGTTTGCAATTTTTTAATGACTCAGCTAGTAAAGAATCTGCCTGCAATGCGGGAGACCTGGGTTTGATCCCTGGGTTGGGAAGATTCCCTGGAGAAGGGAAAGGCTACCCACTCCAGTATTCTGGCCTGGAGAATTCCATAGACTGTATAGTCCATAGGGTCGCAAAGAGTCAGATGTTATTGAGTGATTTTCACTTTCACTTCACTTTTCATGTGGACTGACAGTAAGATTCCACTGGATCAGAAGGAGTAATAATTTCCCCTGGGCCTCCTTCCAATGTTGCTGCTGCTGCTGCTAAGTCGCTTCAGTCGTGTCCGACCCTGTGCGACCTCATAGACAGCAGTCTACCAGGTCTCCTCCCTGGGATTCTCCAAGCAAGAACACTGGAGTGGGTTGCCATTTCCTTTTTGAATGCATGAAAGTGAAAAGTGAAAGTGAAGTCGCTCAGTTGTGTCCGACTCTTCACAACCTCATGGACTGCAGCCCACCAGGCTCCTTCCCTCTGTGGGATTTTCCAGGCAAGAGTACTGGAGTGGGGTGCCATCGCCTTCTCCACCTTCTAGTGTTAGGTTGATAGAAAACTGTGGGCTTTGGTTACTTTTTCTGTTGGTGGCAACCTTAAGCCATTCTGCTGCCTATATTATTACCCCAGTCATGGATCACTAATTGGTCTGCCTTCCACTTTCCATCTGCAACAGTTCTTGGTTGTTTCCTGAATTGCTTTTAGGGTTTATAGTTGTATTTAGTTAGAAAGAACAAGGGAAATGAGTCTATATCACCTTGTAACAGGTCATAATAGATCAGAAGTCTCTCCATGATATTTTTAAAAACTAATTATCCCCAAGTTTAGGTGTATGCTATATTTTTTTATTGTGTCTAGCTTGAATACTAGCAACATTATCACATGCAGACGTGACAGTGCATGTCATATCAACAGTAACTTTTACAGATGCTGTCTATTTCACAGGGATAAATCATGTTTCTTTAAAATATCTTTAAGAAAAGAAAGAGAGAAAATATCTTTAATAAATACAGACATAAACAAAACTTTTTGCTCCAGGACACAGCATAATATTCTGAATGATTTAAGTAATCTGACTTAGCAGTATGTTGGCACTGTTCTTCGGAGAGGACATTTGCTATCAAAAGACAAGGTCTTATTGCCTCTAAATAGAATAAAATGCTTCCTGCTTTTGCCAGTTTATCTTGCCTCCTATGGCTATTGCAGCTCTTTCACATTTCAAATTTGAGCTTGTAGTAACATGAGTGAAAGAACACAACGTTCTGAACTTGCTTCTTCCCTTCTCCTTCTCTGGCTTTCAACTGAAGCCTCCATCAAACTCCTGTCCTTCTCTGAACTTTTCTGGACCACAGTGACCATCTGTGCATAAAATGAAGATGTCTGGCCACAGCATTTATGATACTCTGTGCCCAAGGTTGGATGTTTCCATCACATTCTATTTAGGAGGAGAATAGTGTAGTGGAAAGAACATTAGTTTTGCAGGAAAAGATAACCTGGTTTTCTAAGCTCTACTTCTTACTAGCCATATGACATTTTGCAAGATTCTTGTGCTTCAATTTCCCCTTCTGTATAACAGGCAATATTGCCCCCTTATTTTCTGAAGAAGATTAGGATTAATGTAAGAAAAAGATCATATACACAGTGTAAATTTAATACATACCTCTATTAGGGTTATCTGCAAAACCACAAGAAAGATACACATTCAGAATAGCCTCCCAAGTTGTTGATATGCCTTTCCAATTCCCTGCTGCCTAGGTCTGCCACTCAGCACATTAAAGCATAAAAATTTTCTGCCCTTACCCAGTCAATTGTCCATGAACTTGTTTTTTCACATCAACCACATTTTTGCTCCTCTTCAGTATGTTATCATATGAAATTCCCAGAGAGAACTATAGATGTCTGACATTTTCTGCTTTGACATTCTAAAACATACATATGTCTCCTTACCTGTCTCTTCCTACCCAACTTATTCACATGGTCCTCTTTATGTACAGATTTTGTGTCTTAGCTGACCATGAAGTTGGAAGGATATATTCTTCCTTTATTTGGTCTCTGAATTGAGCCTCACCCCCTTTTTTTTTTAACCCAGTCCTCATTCCCCATGTTATTATTTCCAGGAAATTCTTGCTGCCTTTCCCTACTTGATTATTTCCTCTTTGATATCCAAAATGCTGTGCATTCAATGAGTAATGTTGATTCTGGAATTAGTGCTAACAGTATCAATGTCAGTAAATGGCCCCTCTAGACATCAGCAACAGTGGCCATAGGAGTCACCCTTAAAGATAGGAAAAGCATCTCAAAACAAACTTCACTTTCTTTGTAAGTTTACCTCAGGATGGTTTGATGATCTTAAGGGTTTAAGAAACAAATAATTTTACTTAATTTAAGAGAAAAATATATGAAGGGTTTGCCAAAATTTTGTTTCAGTTGTTCTTAATATCTTATAGAAAAATCTAAACAAAAATTTTTGCCAACCCAGAATAAAAAATTGATTCATTAAAAAAATAACATGATGAAGATGGCCAAAAGATAAACATCCATAATTTTGAAAAGTACAAATGTAGTGGTAGATATTACTCTCTGAGGGTTCTATTCAGTGAGAGGCCTAAAAGGTACTAGGGAGTACCAGCCTTTTCTGGTCTACCCTACATTTGGCCAGCTCTTCTTCCTGACCTCTGGCTCAGTTGGCCAACAATAATTCCAACAACATCACTAAAGGAAGAGGCAATAGCCTTCTATAGTCCTCTCCATCAGCTCCCTTCCATGCCCACACCCTGGCAGGTGGTCACACCTGGCCTACCAGACTTCTCTGCATGCCCTGAGTTTTCCAGTTGAACCAGTGTTTAGGTGGACTGCTTAGCGACTTTTCTCTGGTTCTCACTTTGTAGCCTTAGTTTCCAAGCTCCAAAACTCTCCAAAATTTAGTTCCCAAACTCCTCTTTTAATTGTGTTATGTTTAGTTCCTATCATGGTTGCTTATTCTATAATACTCATAATGGTTCAACTTCCCTGATTTAATCTTGACTGACAGAAATTTTCTATTTTAAAAAATATCCTATTTATGATGATAGAAAATAGCAGTTATTTGCTTTCTGCAGGACTGTAAGGATTATAGATTTATATATTATTTTAGTGACACAAAAAAGAATACTTTATTGGTATTAATGAATGGAATATTCAACATCAGATTTTAACTAAGAGTATCCCACATATTTTCTATTAAAACAATAAGTTGAAGAGAGGGATCAAGAGGATAACTTTGGAACCAGATAAACCTGGTTTGAATCCCATCATATCCATTTGCTATTTGGGTAATTTTTATAGTTACTTAATGTTTCAAAATGTCAGTTTCTTCACACATAAAATTGAGATAAAAATTTATTCCATGGAGTTTCTGGAATTATTTAATTGGTTTAACAAACTCTTTGGTACAAAATAAGAAAATTATTATGAGGTGACTGGCCTGTGCTGTGCTTAGTTGTTCAGTCATGTCGAACTCTTTGGATCCCCATGAAATGCAGCTCACCAGCCTCCTCTGTCCATGGGGACTCTTCAGGCAAGAACACTAGAGTGGCTTGCCATGCCATCTCCCAGGGGATCTTCTCACCTAGGGATTAAACCCAGGTCTCCTACATTATAGGCAGATTTTACCATCTGAGTCACCAGGGAACCTCCAAACTACTGGAATGGGTAGCCCATTCCTTCTGCAGGAGATCTTCCCAATCCAGTAATCAAATCAGGATCTCCTGTATGGAAGGCAGATTCTTTACCTGCTGAGCTCCCCTATAGGGAAGTCCTCTAAGGCGACTACCATTTATTAACTCTGTACTAAGCATACCCTCGGAGAAGGCATTGGCAACCCGCTCCAGTGTTCTTACCTGGAGAATCCCATGGACAGGGGAGCCTGGTAGGCTGCAGTCCATGGGGTCGCTAAGAGTCGGACACGACTGAGCGACTTCACTTTCACTTTTCGCTTTCATGCATTGAAGGAAATGGCAACACACTCCAGTGTTCTCGCCTGGAATCCCAAAGACGGAGGAGCCTGGTGGGCTGCCGTCTATGGGGTCGCACAGAGTCGGACATGACTGAAGTGACTTAGGAGCAGAAGCAGCAGCAAGCATGCACCTAACATCGTGTTTTATCATCAGGGCTTCCCAAGTGGCGATAGTGATAAAGAACCTGATTGCCGATGCAGGAGACATAAGTGATGTGGGTTGGATCTCTGAGTCAAGAAGATGCCCTGGAGGAGGGCATGGCAACCCACTCCAGTAGTCTTGCCTGGAAAATCCCATGAACAGAGAAGCCCGGTGGGCTACAGTCCATGGGGTCACAAAGAGCTGGACATGACTGAAGCTACTTAGTATTCATGCATGCACTCAGTATGGTACCTCTTATAATTCTCATTTTTTAGACAGGAAGATTGAAGTTCAGGTTCTCTTACTTATAGACTGAAAGTCTGTACTAGCTTATAAGTACTTGTCATAAAAAAAAGCTTTGTTTAACCTTGTGAAATAATAATCAGAAAACATAGCAGTTTTAATTCACCAGACTAATTGAGTTGCAAAGATTCAGACACAACTGAGTGACTGAACAGCAAAGACTAACTGAAGAGGGGAGATACATGAATAAGCCAAAGAAATAGGTCACCCAAGATTATATTTACCTCATGTTTCAGCATGAATAACATGTCTTTCTCCAGGAGATTTGTTTCCTATTTCAAAACCGTGAACTTGTTTTACACCTTCTCAGTAAATATGACAGTGCAAAAAAGAAAAAAAAAAAAAAAGAAAGAAAGAAAAATAGAGTCAGTTCTGAAGGGTAATTGAAAAAGAAAGCAAATTGACTTCATACTCCAAACTTTCAACTGATAATTCTNCTCCAATAATTTGATCACCTGATGTGAAGAACTGACTCATTTGAAACGACCCTGAGGCTGAGCAAGATTGAAGGCAGAAGGAGAAGGGGATGACAGAAGATGAGATGGTTGGATGGCATCATAGACTCAGTGGACATGAGTTTGGGTAAATTTCAGGAGTTAGTGATAGACAGGGAGGCCTGGTGTGCTGCAATCCATGAGTTCGCACAGAATCAGACATGACTGAGTGACTGAACAACAACAATGTTTGGTATATTAGTTTTGGAGGTCTACTATAACAAAATACCCCTGATCCTGTGCTTAATCTACAGAAATAAACTTTTTTTTTTTTTTAATTTTGGAAGCTAGAAGTCTAAGATAAAAGTGTCAATAGGTTTAGTTTCTATATTTAAAGCAAACTTTTAAAATATAAAACCTTGAGGAGTTTAACAACAAATAATGTTGTCCTTCTTTATTAAACAATTTTTGAAAAAATATGATTATTTATAAAGTAACTACATGATCCAAAATCATACTGCACAGAAATGTGTCATGAAAATGTTGCTACTTTGCTTTCAGAATTTTATGTTTTATATCCAATTGCACTCTTAAAAATGAAAATTAGGGCCACACTCAGTGTGGTGATTTTTTAAAATTCATATTGCTTCTGTTTAACATTACCTTGGCTATAGAGTCCATGAAAGGAAACATACTTTAAAAACATAGCTTAAATATTTTGTATTTTACTTGTACTTTCGTAATTTATTTCATCTTTTCTTCTTTTTATTAAAGGTAGGAATGTTTAGTGTCTCACACTCTCAAGTAACACTGTGTTGAATAAATTCCTATACAAAATTCTTGTGTATCTATGATCATTTCTACGTTATACATTCCTAGGAGTAGAACAGCTGCCTAGAATTTGAATCACAATACCAAGTTTGGAGAAGGAAATGGCAACCCACTCTAATACCCTTGCTTGGAAAATCCTATGAATGGAGAAGCCTGATAGGCTAAAATCCATGGGGTTGCAAAGAGTCTGACGCGACTGAGTGACTTTACTTCCTTCTCTCCAACCAAGTTTAAAATAATCTAAGTAACAATCCTCGTCAAAATAATCCTAGCCAGATAATTCCAAAATCTGATTCATCTCAATGTTGTCATTATCCTACTGTCTTTTCTTACTCAAGTTGTGATTCATGGCTCTTGAGTCTCCTGCATTGACTGGTAGGCGGGTTCTTTACCACTGGATGCCACGTAGGAAGCTCTCTTGGGTATGGAAGGTGACCTTTTTATAGTATTCTCAGCAAATGTTGAAAAACTAGAATTCCTATTTAAACCTTTTACTTAAGCAGCCAGTCATTTGGAAAGGTAGAAGCAGGAGCTTATCCAGGCTAGGTGGGCGGGCCCTTCCAGATGGGGAAAGTGAGTCTCCATTCTGCAGGGAAAAAGTTCCAGGCCTTGTGACAAGGTTTTATCTGTTGTGCTGCCCGAGTATTTGGGGTCTCTCAGTAGAGTTGGCAGGGATAAAAATCACTTATTGGAAAGGCACTTCTTGGAGCATGATTCCTCTCCTCAGTGCTGCCAGACACTCGGAGTCTTAAAGCCTATAGGGAAAAAGAGAGATTCCCTGAGTTTACAATTTTTTATGGCTCAGCTAGTAAAGAATCTGCCTGCAATGCGGGAGACCTGGGTTTGATCCCTGGGTTGGGAAGATCCGCTGGAGAAGGGAAAGGCTACCCACTCCAGTATTCTGGCCTGGAGAATTCCATAGACTATATAGTCCATAGGGTCGCAAAGAGTCAGATGTTATTGAGTGATTTTCACTTTCACTTCACTTTTCATGTGGACTGACAGTAAGATTCCACTGGATCAGAAGGAGTAATAATTTCCCCTGGGCCTCCTTCCAATGTTGCTGCTGCTGCTGCTAAGTCGCTTCAGTCGTGTCCGACCCTGTGCGACCTCATAGACAGCAGTCTACCAGGTCTCCTCCCTGGGATTCTCCAAGCAAGAACACTGGAGTGGGTTGCCATTTCCTTTTTGAATGCATGAAAGTGAAAAGTGAAAGTGAAGTCGCTCAGTTGTGTCCGACTCTTCACAACCTCATGGACTGCAGCCCACCAGGCTCCTCCCTCTGTGGGATTTTCCAGGCAAGAGTACTGGAGTGGGGTGCCATCACCTTCTCCACCTTCCAGTGTTAGGTTGATAGAAAACTGTGGGCTTTGGTTACTTTTTCTGTTGGTGGCAACCTTAAGCCATTCTGCTGCCTATATTATTACCCCAGTCATGGATCACTAATTGGTCTGCCTTCCACTTTCCATCTGCAACAGTTCTTGGTTGCTTCCTGAATTGCTTTTAGGGTTTATAGTTGTATTTAGTTAGAAAGAACAAGGGAAATGAGTCTATATCACCTTGTAACAGGTCATAATAGATCAGAAGTCTCTCCATGATATTTTTAAAAACTAATTATCCCCAAGTTTAGGTGTATGCTATATTTTTTATTGTGTCTAGCTTGAATACTAGCAACATTATCACATGCAGACGTGACAGTGCATGTCATATCAACAGTAACTTTTACAGATGCTGTCTATTTCACAGGAATAAATCATGTTTCTTTAAAATATCTTTAAGAAAAGAAAGAGAGAAATTATCTTTAATAAATACAGACATAAATAAAACTTTTTGCTCCAGGACACAGCATAATATTCTGAATGATTTAAGTAATCTGACTTAGCAGTATGTTGGCACTGTTCTTCGGAGAGGACATTTGCTATCAAAAGACAAGGTCTTATTGCCTCTAAATAGAATAAAATGCTTCCTGCTTTTGCCAGTTTATCTTGCCTCCTATGGCTATTGCAGCTCTTTCACATTTCAAATTTGAGCTTGTAGTAACATGAGTGAAAGAACACAACGTTCTGAACTTGCTTCTTCCCTTCTTCTCTGGCTTTCAACTGAAGCCTCCATCAAACTCCTGTCCTTCTCTGAACTTTCCTGGACTACAGAGACCATCTGTGCTGTGTCTGGCCACAGCATTTATGATACTCTGTGCCCAAGGTTGGATGTTTCCAGCACATTCTATTTAGGAGGAGAATAGTGTAGTGGAAAGAACATCAGTTTTGCAGGAAAAGATAACCTGGTTTTCTAAGCTCTACTTCTTACTAGCCATATGACATTTTGCAAGATTCTTGTGCTTCAATTTCCCCTTCTGTATAACAGGAAATATTGCCCCCTTATTTTCTGAGGAAGGTTAGGATTAATGTAAGAAAAAGATCATATACACAGTGTAAATTTAATACATACCTCTATTAGGGTTATCTGCAAAACCACAAGAAAGATATACATTCAGAATAGCCTCCCAAGTTGTTGATATGCCTTTCCAATTCCCTGCTGCCTAGGTCTGCCACTCAGCACATTAAAGCATAAAAATTTTCTGCCCTTACCCAGTCAATTGTCCATGAACTTGTTTTTTCATGTCAACCACATTTTTGCTCCTCTTCAGTATGTTATCATATGAAATTCCCAGAGAGAACTATAGATGTCTGACATTTTCTGCTTTGACATTCTAAAACATACATATGTCTCCTTACCTGTCTCTCCCTACCCAACTTATTCACATGGTCCTCTTTATGTATAGCTTTTGTGTCTTAGCTGACCATGAAGTTGGAAGGATATATTCTTCCTTTATTTGGTCTCTGAATTGAGCCTCACCCCCTTTTTTTTTTAACCCAGCCCTCATTCCCCATGTTATTATTTCCAGGAAATTCTTGCTGCCTTTCCCTACTTGATTATTTCCTCTTTGATATCCAAAGTGCTGTGCATTCAATGAGTAATGTTGATTCTGGAATTAGTACTAACAGTATTAGTGTCAGTAAATGGCCCCTCTAGACATCAGCAACAGTGGCCATAGGAGTCACCCTTAAAGATAGGAAAAGCATCTCAAAACAAACTTCACTTTCTTTGTAAGTTTACCTCAGGATGGTTTGATGATCTTAAGGGTTTAAGAAACAAATAATTTTACTTAATTTAAGAGAAAAATATATGAAGGGTTTGCCAAAATTTTGTTTCAGTTGTTCTTAATATCTTATAGAAAAATCTAAACAAAAATTTTTGCCAACCCAGAATAAAAAATTGATTCATTAAAAAAATAACATGATGAAGATGGCCAAAAGATAAACATCCATAAATTTTGAAAAGTACAAATGTAGTGGTAGATATTACTCTCTGAGGGTTCTATTCAGTGAGAGGCCTAAAAGGTACTAGGGAGTACCAGCCTTTTCTGGTCCACCCTACATTTGGCCAGCTCTTCTTCCTGACCTCTGGCTCAGTTGGCCAACAATAATTCCAACAACATCACTAAAGGAAGAGGCAATAGCCTTCTATAGTCCTCTCCATCAGCTCCCTTCCATGCCCACACCCTGGCAGGTGGTCACACCTGGCCTACCAGACTTCTCTGCATGCCCTGAGTTTTCCAGTTGAACCAGTGTTTAGGTGGACTGCTTAGCGACTTTTCTCTGGTTCTCACTTTGTAGCCTTAGTTTCCAAGCTCCAAAACTCTCCAAAATTTAGTTCCCAAACTCCTCTTTTAATTGTGTTATGTTTAGTTCCTATCATGGTGGCTTATTCTATAATACTCATAATGGTTCAACTTCCCTGATTTAATCTTGACTGACAGAAATTTTCTATTTTNTACTTCCTTCTCTCCAACCAAGTTTAAAATAATCTAAGTAACAATCCTCGTCAAAATAATCCTAGCCAGATAATTCCAAAATCTGATTCATCTCAATGTTGTCATTATCCTACTGTCTTTTCTTACTCAAGTTGTGATTCATGGCTCTTGAGTCTCCTGCATTGACTGGTAGGCGGGTTCTTTACCACTGGATGCCACGTAGGAAGCTCTCTTGGGTATGGAAGGTGACCTTTTTATAGTATTCTCAGCAAATGTTGAAAAACTAGAATTCCTATTTAAACCTTTTACTTAAGCAGCCAGTCATTTGGAAAGGTAGAAGCAGGAGCTTATCCAGGCTAGGTGGGCGGGCCCTTCCAGATGGGGAAAGTGAGTCTCCATTCTGCAGGGAAAAAGTTCCAGGCCTTGTGACAAGGTTTTATCTGTTGTGCTGCCCGAGTATTTGGGGTCTCTCAGTAGAGTTGGCAGGGATAAAAATCACTTATTGGAAAGGCACTTCTTGGAGCATGATTCCTCTCCTCAGTGCTGCCAGACACTCGGAGTCTTAAAGCCTATAGGGAAAAAGAGAGATTCCCTGAGTTTACAATTTTTTATGGCTCAGCTAGTAAAGAATCTGCCTGCAATGCGGGAGACCTGGGTTTGATCCCTGGGTTGGGAAGATCCGCTGGAGAAGGGAAAGGCTACCCACTCCAGTATTCTGGCCTGGAGAATTCCATAGACTATATAGTCCATAGGGTCGCAAAGAGTCAGATGTTATTGAGTGATTTTCACTTTCACTTCACTTTTCATGTGGACTGACAGTAAGATTCCACTGGATCAGAAGGAGTAATAATTTCCCCTGGGCCTCCTTCCAATGTTGCTGCTGCTGCTGCTAAGTCGCTTCAGTCGTGTCCGACCCTGTGCGACCTCATAGACAGCAGTCTACCAGGTCTCCTCCCTGGGATTCTCCAAGCAAGAACACTGGAGTGGGTTGCCATTTCCTTTTTGAATGCATGAAAGTGAAAAGTGAAAGTGAAGTCGCTCAGTTGTGTCCGACTCTTCACAACCTCATGGACTGCAGCCCACCAGGCTCCTCCCTCTGTGGGATTTTCCAGGCAAGAGTACTGGAGTGGGGTGCCATCACCTTCTCCACCTTCCAGTGTTAGGTTGATAGAAAACTGTGGGCTTTGGTTACTTTTTCTGTTGGTGGCAACCTTAAGCCATTCTGCTGCCTATATTATTACCCCAGTCATGGATCACTAATTGGTCTGCCTTCCACTTTCCATCTGCAACAGTTCTTGGTTGCTTCCTGAATTGCTTTTAGGGTTTATAGTTGTATTTAGTTAGAAAGAACAAGGGAAATGAGTCTATATCACCTTGTAACAGGTCATAATAGATCAGAAGTCTCTCCATGATATTTTTAAAAACTAATTATCCCCAAGTTTAGGTGTATGCTATATTTTTTATTGTGTCTAGCTTGAATACTAGCAACATTATCACATGCAGACGTGACAGTGCATGTCATATCAACAGTAACTTTTACAGATGCTGTCTATTTCACAGGAATAAATCATGTTTCTTTAAAATATCTTTAAGAAAAGAAAGAGAGAAATTATCTTTAATAAATACAGACATAAATAAAACTTTTTGCTCCAGGACACAGCATAATATTCTGAATGATTTAAGTAATCTGACTTAGCAGTATGTTGGCACTGTTCTTCGGAGAGGACATTTGCTATCAAAAGACAAGGTCTTATTGCCTCTAAATAGAATAAAATGCTTCCTGCTTTTGCCAGTTTATCTTGCCTCCTATGGCTATTGCAGCTCTTTCACATTTCAAATTTGAGCTTGTAGTAACATGAGTGAAAGAACACAACGTTCTGAACTTGCTTCTTCCCTTCTTCTCTGGCTTTCAACTGAAGCCTCCATCAAACTCCTGTCCTTCTCTGAACTTTCCTGGACTACAGAGACCATCTGTGCTGTGTCTGGCCACAGCATTTATGATACTCTGTGCCCAAGGTTGGATGTTTCCAGCACATTCTATTTAGGAGGAGAATAGTGTAGTGGAAAGAACATCAGTTTTGCAGGAAAAGATAACCTGGTTTTCTAAGCTCTACTTCTTACTAGCCATATGACATTTTGCAAGATTCTTGTGCTTCAATTTCCCCTTCTGTATAACAGGAAATATTGCCCCCTTATTTTCTGAGGAAGGTTAGGATTAATGTAAGAAAAAGATCATATACACAGTGTAAATTTAATACATACCTCTATTAGGGTTATCTGCAAAACCACAAGAAAGATATACATTCAGAATAGCCTCCCAAGTTGTTGATATGCCTTTCCAATTCCCTGCTGCCTAGGTCTGCCACTCAGCACATTAAAGCATAAAAATTTTCTGCCCTTACCCAGTCAATTGTCCATGAACTTGTTTTTTCATGTCAACCACATTTTTGCTCCTCTTCAGTATGTTATCATATGAAATTCCCAGAGAGAACTATAGATGTCTGACATTTTCTGCTTTGACATTCTAAAACATACATATGTCTCCTTACCTGTCTCTCCCTACCCAACTTATTCACATGGTCCTCTTTATGTATAGCTTTTGTGTCTTAGCTGACCATGAAGTTGGAAGGATATATTCTTCCTTTATTTGGTCTCTGAATTGAGCCTCACCCCCTTTTTTTTTTAACCCAGCCCTCATTCCCCATGTTATTATTTCCAGGAAATTCTTGCTGCCTTTCCCTACTTGATTATTTCCTCTTTGATATCCAAAGTGCTGTGCATTCAATGAGTAATGTTGATTCTGGAATTAGTACTAACAGTATTAGTGTCAGTAAATGGCCCCTCTAGACATCAGCAACAGTGGCCATAGGAGTCACCCTTAAAGATAGGAAAAGCATCTCAAAANATTCTATGTAAATTATACCCTAATAAAAAGACAACCTTGCATTTGTTCAGCTTTTTGTAATTTATACTGCCCTTTTCATACATCATGAATTCAATCTTCAGAGTATTTTGGTGGTAGATATGATGCCCCTCTTCACTGCATAAGGAAAAAATGAAACACTGAATATGAACAAAACAGGATCAGTTCCAGGTTTTCTAACCAGATGTTCTCTCTGGCAGACATTAAGATGCTAAGATGCATTTCTCTGAACTTAAGTTGTTTGATATTTTTAAAACACTCTATGGTATTTTTCCTATTTAATGGCTTTGCAACGAAAAAATATCCCAAGATCTCACTTTTGATGCTTTTTTTGTTGTTGTTTAATTCTCATTCTCAGAAGAGTGCAAGCTTTCCTGGAATAATGGACTATCCATTGAAGTTTCATGTTTTGAATCTTTATTCCATTGCTATTCTATTCCTGAAAAAAAAAAAAAGTTTAAATCATGCAACAACACACAGCCTGCCAAACTGCCACAAGGGAGCTGCTTGTGGAGAAACTAAGAATAGGTTAGTTTTGTTTCTTCTTGCAAACTTTCCCTGTAGGCATGGTAAATGAGACAAGCTAGCAGGTCAGCTTTGAAGATACTCAAAGCAGACATGTGGCACCACACAGATTACTTTTCTTTAGTGAGACAGACATCTATCCTGCTTCTTTTCTTCTGTAGAGAAAGGCCACCACACAATGAAATTTAAACCTCATGCAACAAGCAGGATAACCACCTGCTCTGACATAAAGATACTCCCTGAGGAGCCATAGCAGACTTCTTCTACCCCAAGACTTAGCCATCAGCTGAATTGAGAGGCCAAACTGAGGCATTAACATTTTTCTAGCTATTCAGACTGGTGACCACCAACCCCAGGGTAATCTCAGTCTTCTACTGTGGCAAAGAAATTTGGGCTAGTTTTATGTGGGAATCGCATAGGTAACCTCATAGAAACTGAGACAGAATTTACTTTGATTTCTTGTAACTGGTGAGCCATATTCACTAAAGGGAATAGAATGATGGAGAAGAGGTAAAAGATCCATGAAACATGTGATTATTTGGCATCAAACTAAAATATGTGAAAAGGGTCAATAAGCAGGAAAAAAAACTGAATTTAGAGTTACTTCCATTTCTGCTACCCATTATTGGTAACTTTAAAATAGCCTGGGTCTTTCGTTTGGTGGTTAGTCAGGATTCCTGAATGATGAAATAGAAAATCACCTAAAATAGTTTAGATAAATAGTAGATTTGTTATAATAATACTGGAGGTCTTTTGGAGCCTAAAGCAGAATGAAAGCTGGATTGACAAAAGAGCTGATAAAAGATTTGTAGTTCCATCAAAACACCCTGCTCCCTAGTGAATTTCTTCATCAAACTTGTGTCAGATAGCCCCATCTAGAACAAAAACGTAATCAGAGGGACAGACAACTAGACTGACCAACACTGGAAAGTAGTAACCTTTGGACAGGGGCTTGCCAGGTTATGTTAGTGGCAAAGAATTTGCCTGCCAATGAAGGAGACATAAGCACATGTGGGTTCGATCCCTGGCTTGGAAATATCCCCTGGAGGAGGGCATAGCAGCCCACTCTGGTATTCTTGCCTGGAGAATCCCAAGGACAGAGAAGCCTTATGGGTTACAGTCCATAGGATTGCAAAGAGACAGACGCAACTAAAGCGACTTAGCACACATGCACACAACCTTTGGGCAAGTAAACTGCATGGGAGTGGAAGAATTTCTACTGTATCTCCTCTGTCACTCTGTAGGCAGAGATAGGGGACATTTCTAATTCAAGTAGTGATGTACTATGAATACTCTCTAGTCTCCCATTTCTGTAAATGTGCTGTCCAAATACCTCACAATAGAACTAGCAGAGATGCTGCTGTGTAAAATGTGGATTCCTGGGCACTTCCAAAGATTCCTCAGGTTGGAATGGAGGAATTGTCATGTCATAATATTTCCTAGAATATTCTTAGGAATTCTAAAGGTTGAGACCCATTGCTCTGTGTCTTTTATTTATCATTGAAACTAATGAGTCTGATATAAATTACTTTTAATTCTAGAAATGGACTCTTTTTAGTACGTGTAAGGTCTAGAGACTACAATCTGCTATAAGGAATGGAGTAAAGGCCAAAGGGGGAATTTACAGGAATAAATCTTTGTCAAATTTGTTCACTAATGTATCAATGGCACTTAGAGCAGTGACCGCCACACAGTAGGCACACAATGAATATTAGCTGCTTTGTTAAATTATTTAATGGTCCTAAGCATATTATTCTTTGGCAGCAGTGTAATGCAAAAGATAATAGTATGAAAGAAAACCAATTACATTGTTGTCTAAAAAATAGGCTTATAGTGATGCTAGGCCTCCTATGCTGGAGTAGTATGTTGTTAATGCATATTCATCTCTTTATGTGCTCTTTAAATACTCTTCTTAACTTTCATCACTTGTAAAGAGCCAGGCCACTAGCTTCCACCCCAAATCCATGTTCTTTTCACGGTAAGACATTCTTTCCTCATGTGTTTGTTTATAATTTGTAAGTCTCAGTAACATGAATAACTTTGCTTAGTAAAATAACATTCATCTAAGTTTGCCTTTTCTAGTCAGGCAAAGTGTAATAGCAAATATCTGTGGGTACAAACTTTGGAAAGACAGCTACTACCTTATCACATATGTGAGGAATTGAGAATCTTGTTTATCTCACCAAACTCCTTCCATTGTGTTCTTTTTTAATGTTAAATTAATGTTTAAATGGTTTGTTGCACATGATCAATGCACTCGGTGAGATGACCAGTAAAACTAAGGAAATCATACAGAAAAATACAATTAATTCCACTGATGACTTCTTTATCTCCTAAAGATAAAGAAAAGCATACTGTACTGTCTGACATATAATATGTATTCACACATATGACATATAATGTGTATCCACACATAGAAGTTGTTTTTGTTCTTGTGTTTTTAAAGGGAAGATGTTACCTATATTTTGCTGCAAATTGCTTTTCTCAATAGCACCGATAGATATCCCTCNACTGTCTGACATATAATATGTATTCACACATATGACATATAATGTGTATCCACACATAGAAGTTGTTTTTGTTCTTGTGTTTTTAAAGGGAAGATGTTACCTATATTTTGCTGCAAATTGCTTTTCTCAATAGCACCGATAGATATCCCTCCAGTTATCAGATTAACAATCAGTTTTATGCCATTCTTTTTAATATTTTAGAATCTAGATTTAATACAATTTTTTTGCTCTTTACTGTGAATAGATATTCGAATTTGCTCCACTTCTTTGCCCATATAAACCATAGTACAGTGAATATTTTTCACATATATATTTAAAGGCATGTTTAATTTTCTACAGATTAACTTTTCAAAAATGTGAGAGCACATACAAGTTTTCTATTTAAATGGCTATTCCAAATTAGTTTCTTAAATAGTTATTATTTTCTCTAGCAATGTGTCCATTTCATAAAATCTTCACTGATATTAGATGCTGCTCTATTTTCCCTTAATTTTATAAGACAATATTGTGTTTTACTATACCTTTCACCTTTATTTTCCTAAACTACTGATGAAGCTGGGAGACTTGCCATATTTTCATTTGTCATTTTGCTGCAATTAAATGTCAAAGAACTTGAAACATCATTTAAGTTGCCCCTTCAGGAACCTCCTTAGAAAATTCTCTTTAACTTGAAGCATACAAATAGGTTACTTTGTGTCAAGTATATGGATACTAATTTGGAAGAGAATGGGGCCCCAGAGGGAATGGGCCTCCATCAGTTCAGTTCAGTTCTGACTTTCTACCCCATGAATTGCAGCACGCCAGACCTCCCTGTCCATCACCAACTCCCAGAGTTCACTCAGACTCACGTCCATCGAGTCAGTGATGCCATCCAGCCATCTCATCCTCTGTTGCCCCTTTTCCTCCTGCCCCCAATCCCTCCCAGCATCAGAGTCTTTTCCAATGAGTCAACTCTTCACATGAGGTGGCCAAAGTACTGGAGTTTCAGCTTTAGCATCATTCCTTCTAAAGAAATCTGAGGGCTGATCTCCTACTAATTAGATAAAAGTGTGCAGAAAGCCATGTGGGGAGATTGAGCTACTGGCAAAAGCTGGGGACATTTAGAACCAAAGGCATACTTGACCCATTGTCCTTCTGGAAGGACTCTGGGTGTGTGGAGGAGCAGGGCTATGCCATGAGGTCTGGTTAGAGCACAACCTAATCAAAGGGGAAGAACAGCCACAGAAAAGCTTTGTTTTCTCAACCACATGCCAGGACAAATTTGAAGAAGAAACAAATCTGCCAGCAGATCACAAATGAAATGTGCTAGGTAGTGACAAAGAGGCAAGTTTTCACAGGTAAATCAAATGTAGAATACACTGGCCAATAAGTCATGTGTAGTTTTATGTAAATTCTGATTCTACTTAGAAAGCTGTGTTTTCTTCTGAGAAAAAGAGGATAATCAATTAAAGTTTTTGAGTAGCATCCAAATAGCTAGGGGTATGAATGACTTATACAAGCCCTGGTGATTTTACTCAGGGAGCCTTTTCATTGCTCCCTTGTTATCTACCAGGTCCCTGCATGTTTATAATGAGGGAAATGTAGACCTAAATGGAGGAGACGACCTCTGGAAACATCTCCCATTCCTTGAAGCCATTTCTCACTCTAGACCTTGGATACCCACCTTTTCCTTTGTAAGCTTGATGCATTTGGAATTATCAAACCTGTTGATAATCGTCATTTCCGTGCCCTTCAACTTGAGCTGTCATCTCATTCTAAACCTCTGAGCAAGCAGCCACCTTTACACTCAAGTGCCCTTTTCCACAGTGCTGTCATTCTTCTGGCAGCCTGGGGACAGCAGGCTTACTAACACTGTTCTCTCTGCCTAGAGATAGGGTCAGTTTAGACATGCCCAGGGTCTTTCTGAATGACCTGATTCAAGGCAGGCTAACCTTTCAACAGAGAGAGCCATGTTCCCACAGAGAATTGCTGGTTCTCTGTAAGAAAATCACACACACACACACACACACACACACACACACACACACACACACACAGATTTTGCAGCTCTTTGAAGAAATTAAAGTCTACATGAGATACCTGTGTTTTTGTTTTTGTTTTTGTTTGTTATTTCTTTTCCAAAGAAGACACACTGACCAAGTGGACACATACCTATCAGTTAGCTAATCTGGCTATCTTAATTCAAGGAGGATAAGCAAAGAAAGAAAGACTGTTGGAATACATAATCACTTCTGATTTTACCCCTTCACAATGGATAGTCTGTCATCCAGAAGAGTCACTTTTTCATAGAAACTTATCTCCTGGAATAGACCAGTGNGCAAGAATACTGGAGTGGGTTGCCATGCCATCCTCCAGGGGATCTTCCCAACTCAGGGATCAAACCCAGGTCTCCTGCTTTGCAGTCAGGTTCTTTACCTTCTGAGCCACCAGGGAAGCCCATGGCTTATGCATACATATTTTAATATTATTTATAAGTGCATAGTTAAGAGTGTTTTGATCTTAAGAGTTGGAAGCATAAAATGAAACTATGGTAATTAAATATAGTTATTGGGCAATTGTATTTGCTTCTAGTCTATTTTTTAGCTGACCTACTGCAAACAAAGTGAAAGACAGTGACTATTTAGCACAAAGCTGATTCCTCCAATGTGGGAATAGAAAGAAGTAAGACTTCATAAGTATGTATGTAACACAGAAAAATTACAATTTTTTAGATTTTTTAAATTAAATATTATGGATTAAAGGGCTTCCCAGGTGGCACAGTGATAAAGAATCTGCCTGCCAAGACAGGAGACACANACTAGATGCCATAATCTTGGTTTTCTGATTGTTGAGTTTTAAGCCAACCTTTTCATTCTCTTCTTCACTTTCATGAAGAGGATCATTATTTCTTGACTTTCTGTCATTTGGGTGGTGCAAATGTCATCTGCATATCTGTGGTTACTGATATTTCTCCCAGCAATCTTTATTCCAGCTTGTGCTTCATCCAGCCCAGCATTTCACACGATGTACTCTTCACATCAGTTACATAAGCAGGGTGGCAGTATACAGCCTTGACTTACTCATTTCCTAATTTGAAACCAATCTGTTGTTCTATGTGCAGTTCTAACTGTTGCTCCCTGACCTGCATGCAGATTTCTCAAGAGGCAAGTCAGGTGGCCTGGCATTCCCATCTCTTTAAGAATTTTCCACAGTTTGTTCTGATCCAAACAGCAAAGGCTTTGGCATAGTCAATAAAGCAGAAGTAGTGTTTTTTTTTTTTTTCTGGAATTCTGTTGCTTTTTCAATGACCCAAAGGGTGTTGGTTATTTGATTTCTGGTTCCTTTGCCTTTTCTAAATCCAGCTTGAACATCTGGAAGTTCATGGTTCACATACTGTTGAAGCCTGGCTTGGAGAATTTTGACCATAACTTTGCTAGTGTGTGAGATGAAAGCAGTTTTGTGGTAGTCTGTACATTCTTCATCATTGCCTTTCTTTGGGATTGGAATGAAAACTGCCTGTTTTTAGTTCTCTGGCCACTGCTGAGTTTTACAAATTTGCTGGCAAATTGAGTGCAGCACTTTCACAGCATCATCTTTCAGGATTTTAAATAGCTGGAATTCCATCACCTCTACTAGCTTTGTTCGTAGTGATGCTTCCTAAGGCCCACTTGATTTTTCATTCCAGAATGTCTGGCTCTATAGGTGAGTGATCATACCATTGTGGTTATCTGGGTTATGAAGATTGTTTTTTTAAATATATATATATATATAGTTTTTCTGTGTATTCTTGATACTTCTTAATATCTTCTGCTTCTGCTCAGTTCGGTTCAGTCACTCAGTCATGTCCGACTCTTTGCAACACCATGGACTGCAGCACACTAGGCTTCCCTGTCCATCACCAACTCCCAGAGGTTGCCATTTCTGTCTTTTCTTGTTCCCATATTTATATTAACATGGAGGAAAAAAAAAAGTATGGTGTTCTAATGTTCATCAATTCTGTCACATTTCACCTCCATCTCTATATCTTTGTTAACCAGCTTTTAGGTTAATCACATATTTTAAGTGCTGGGAATCAACTCTTAGACTTAGCTTTATTTCTGTTTTTCAGTTTCATTTTTATCCTAACCACTTTCCCAAAGCTTTTCTTTGTAGTCTTTCTCTGTTCTAGGTTGTCTCAGCTATTGTCTAACTTATCAAGCCCTGGTCTTTAGGTCAGTGTCAAGACTGGGTTAATTGACTAGACTTTCTGTCCAAAACAACTTGACTTGTGGCAGGAAAACTTTTATTACATGCATAATCTTCATGCTGCCAACCATAATAATTTTGAGCATATAATGACAACTTGAAATATTTTCATTTAATTAGGTGTTCGAAATTCAATGAAGCAAACTGGGAAACCAAACAAACAATTTTGTTTACTAGGCTTCAAAAATAGTTTTAATAGATTCTCATTCTTCTGATGAGTTGATTGAATTGATCAGTGGTCCTGGTTGTGTGTGGATAGAACCTAAATGAACCTGGGTACTTAGTGAATAATTGGCATGGAAAATCCTTTGTTGTCTCTTGAGTGTACAGAAAGAACAAGGAAAGGGCAATAGAACATTGCATACAATGTTGCATCTGCTACTGTAATTACATGTTGTCATGACTGATGCTGGTTTTCCAAGCCTCTGAGAGATTAGGCAAAAAGAATACACATTACTTCAAACTTAATATGTGGTGAGAAGCAAGGTCTCCCCTCTCCAGAGAGCAGCTATTTTTCCTTTCTGTCACTTTCCAGCAAGCATTTTGTATTTCTTTGAGGTAGCAATTGTCATTGTTTGTTTTACACTTACCGACTTGATAATAAAACAAGTACCCAGCTAGGTATCCTAGCAACGCAGTACCTTTTATATTTCTCTCCAGTGCTTATTTATTAGATCACTGGAGCCTTTTCTCAAGCTATTAAGGGACACATGTGGCTAATCTAGAGCAACACACTTCATCTTGGTCTGACTTACTGGAAATCAATATTCATTACCAAGGATTATTCACCTCAAAACGGGACACTCTTGGCCCTGAAAGATATCATGAGGCTGGAAATAACTCCAAAATGGTGTTAACATAGACACCTTGAGGAAAGCAAGGCCAAGTTAGAAAGGGGTGATGTCTCATTCTCTCCAGGGCCCTGCCTCTCATCACCTTAGCAGTAGGTGGCAACCCCAGGTCTCAGGATGTAGGAATCAGTCCAATTAAAATGGCCCCTGCTCTGTCATATTAAAAAGTGCTTGCTCCTTTTGGAAGAAAAAGTATGACAAACCTAGACAGTGCTTTAAAAGGCTGACAAATATCTGTACAGTTAAAGCAGTGGTTTTTCCAGTAGCCATGTATGGATGTGAAAATTGGACCATGAAGAATGCTGAGCACAAAATAATTGACGCTTTGAAACTGTGGTGCTGGAGAAGAGTCTTGAGAGTCTGTTGGACTGCAAAGAGATCAAACCAGTCAATCTAAAGGAAATCAACCCTGAATATTCATTGGAAGGACTGATGCTGATGCTGAAGCTCCAATATTTTGGCCAGCTNGAAACTGTGGTGCTGGAGAAGAGTCTTGAGAGTCTGTTGGACTGCAAAGAGATCAAATCAGTCAATCTAAAGGAAATCAACCCTGAATATTCATTGGAAGGACTGATGCTGATGCTGAAGCTCCAATATTTTGGCCAGCTAATGTGAAGAGCTGACTTACTGGAAAAGACACTGATTTTGGGAAAGATTGAAGGCAGCAGGAGAGGGGGATGGCAGAGGAAAAGATGGTTAGATGGCATCATTGACTCAATGGACATGAGTTTGGGCAAACTCCAGGAGATAGTGAAAGTCAGGGAAGCCTCATGTGCTGCAGTCCATAGGGCTGCAAAGAGTCAGACATGACTTAGCAACTGAACAACTCTATCATTAATACATTCTATGATTTTCAAAAGGTAACTTTTGTTATCTTAAGTTACAAGTAGCTAAGTTCAGATTGTTGATGATTTAGTCCAAGAGAAGGCAGTGTCAGTCATCTGAAGAAACTGACTGAACAGCCTGGCATCCTGCATATCCTCTGAGGTGTTGACCAAAATCCCAAGACAAAAGCAGTCAATGGTAGAGAATATCTATATACAGGACAGATAAATGTAAAATGAAAATGTGAGGATGATAGCATCATTTGGCAAAAAGGGCTTGGGCAAGGAGCTTTTAGAATGACCCAGACCTCAAGTTCCAGACAGAATGGTTCTTTCTTCAGTACCAGAGGAAAACGGAGGTAGTCTTAGACTTTGAAAAGTGTAGGAGAGTGGCTCCTATTACTTTATATAAGGGTCACTTGTGAAGTTTTCAGAAATTTTTCTACCTTATTGTTCAACCTACCATTGTTAAAATTAAATTTTATAAACTTACAATAAAAAATTTATTAGAACATGACACCAAATGCTGTTGAGGATATGGAACATTTCTGGTAAGAATGCAAAATAGTGTAGTCAAATTGGAAGACAGTTTGTTTGTTCTTAAAAAACCAAATATACTCTAACCATGAAATCTAACAATTACACTCCTTGATATTTAGCCAATGGAGTTGAAACCTTATGTGCCCATTCTAAGTCACTTCAGTCATGTCTTACTCTTTGTGACCCTATGGGCCATGGCCCAAAAGGCTCCTCTGTCCATGGGAGTCTCTAGGCAGGAATACTGGAACAGGTTGCCATGCCCTCCTCCAGGGGATATTCCTGACCCACGGATTGAACCAACATCTCTTAAGTTTCCTGAATTGGCAGGTGGGTTGTCTACCATTAGTGCCACCTGGGATGAAAATGTATGAAAATAAATCTGCACATGGTTGTTTGCAGCAGCTTTGTTCATTATTTCCAAACTTTGGANAGTCAAATTGGAAGACAGTTTGTTCTTAAAAAACCAAATATACTCTAGCCATGAAATCTAACAATTACACTCCTTGATATTTTGCCAATGGAGTTGAAACCTTATGTGCCCGTTCTAAGTCACTTCAGTCATGTCTTACTCTTTGTGACCCTATGGACCATGGCCCAAAAGGCTCCTCTGTCCATGGGAGTCTCTAGGCAGGAATACTGGAACAGGTTGCCATGCCCTCCTCCAGGGGATATTCCTGACCCACGGATTGAACCAACATCTCTTAAGTTTCCTGAATTGGCAGGTGGGTTGTCTACCATTAGTGCCACCTGGGATGAAAATGTATGAAAATAAATCTGCACATGGTTGTTTGCAGCAGCTTTGTTCATTATTTCCAAACTTTGGAAGCAATTTAGATGTCCTTCAGTAGGTGAATAAGCAAAATAATTTGTGGTGCACCCAGTGTTCAAAAGAAAGGAGGTATCATGCCATGACAAGCCATGGAAGGATCTTCAATGTATATCACTAAATGAGTGAAGCCAATCTGGAAAGTCTACATATTGTATGATTCCAATCTTATGATGTTCTAGAAAAGACACAGCTATGGAAACAGTAAAAATATCAGTGGTTTCTATGGCTTAGAGAGAAGAGAAAGATAAATAAGCAGGGCACAGAGGATTTTTAGGGCTGTGAAAATACTGTGTACAATACTATAATGCTAGATATGTGTCATTACACATATGTCCAGACCCAAAGAACATACAACTCTTAGAGTGAACCCTAAGATACTATGGACTTTGGGTAATTATGATGTGGCAGTGTAGGTTAATTTTTGGGAACAAATATACCACACTAGTGTGGGATATTGATATTGATAACAAGGAAGACTATACCACTGCATGAAGACAGGGAGCAGATTGGAAATTTCTGTATTTTCTGCTCAGTGTTGCCGTAAACCTAAAACTGCTCTTTAAAAAGTTAAAAAAAATTAAACAAATGTAACAAATACTCAAACTAATCAGTCCTTTATTATTCTATTTAAATAATATTTATGTATTGGTGTTATTTACACTGTGTGCTTGTGTGCTACATCACTTCAGTTATGTCCAGCTCTTTGTGACTCTATGGACTGTAGCCCTCCTGGCTCCTCTATCCATAGGATTCTCTAAGCAAGAATTCTGGAGAGGGCTGCCATGCCCTCCTCCAGGAGATCTTCTCGACCAAGAGATTGAACCCATATCTGTTATATCTTCTGCGTTGGCAGGTGGGTTCTTTACCACTAGTGCCACCTGGGAAGAAATGCTAGACATATTAGGGTTTTGGGAGGACAAAGATGTATTGATTTCAGAGTACTTTTCACACATTTTATTGAAAAGTTGTTGCTGAAACACAAAAGAGGCCAGGATTCTTGGCCTCCTGAGGAGAAGAATTCAATCCAGGGCCAGAGATGAGGCTTGATCACGCAGAGCTTTTGTGTAATAAAGTTTTATTAAAATATAAAAAAAGAAAGAGAAAGCTTCTGACATGAACATCAGAAGGGGGCAGAAAGAGTTCCCCCCTGCTAGTCTTTATCTGGATGTTATATAGCTGCTAGCAGTCTACTAATTAGATAAAAGAAATGTCTCAAAACTCAGAGAATAGCACCAGTTGAGTCATCCAGGGCCATAAAATGATTGACATGAATCTTGAAGAAAAGCAGATTTCCATACAAATATATAGTTTCATTAACATAGATTAGGAGAATAATATATGAGTATAACATACTGGTTTGTCAAGTCGGTTCTGAGGGTTCTGAGACTTTAGGTGAAATCAACTTGAAGACAGAGTCTAGGGTAAATGCATAGCACATTAACATAGCTTAAGACAAACATTTCCATAAGAAAAATGCGTTGGTTAGCTCAAGGTTTGAGAAAAGTTAAGTTCACGTGGAACCAGGTGTCATTATGGCAACACAAAATTTTAAGAGAAAACTTTTAAAATTTGTAAAGAGACAGGGAAAAAACATAACACTAGTTTGTTTCCTCCTGCCGCATAAGAGAGATAAAAAAATGTCTGACACTTGCAGCCTATTTCCTCCATTTGGAGACCCCTGGCCTTCGTGCCTGTTATCCTCTCACTGAAGCAGTCGATGTGATGACCGTCATCATCTTATTACTGAGGTAGAAGTTAATTTATGTGACTTGTTTGTGTCATATCATAAGCAGCTGCACAGAGATGGACTCCTAAGTCTCCTGATTCTTAGTCCACAAATATAATTTTTCCTTCTCACACTCCTTTTGTTTTTCTTTTCAACAGAGACCTAAAAGTAGGCCATTGGTGATTTCATGCCACTCATTGAGGTTGTTTAGAAGAATGTTATGTCGTCTGCTGCTGCTGCTGCTGCTACTAAAGTGCTTCAGTCGTGTCCAACTCTGTGTGACCCCATAGACAGCCCACCAGGCTCTGCCATCCCTGGAATTCTCCAGGCAAGAATAGAGGAGTGGGTTGTCATTTCCTTCTCCAATGTATGAAAGTGAAAAGTGAAAGTGAAGTCACTCAATTGTGTCCGACTCTTCGTGACCCCATGGACTGCAGCCCGCCAGGCTCCTCCGTTCATGAGATTTTCCAGGCAAGAGTCATGGAGTGGGGTGTCTTTGCCTTCTCTGTAGTCTGAGACATGCCTAATTCTGTGTTACTCTCTGGGCCATATATTCCATTTTCCTCAAGTGTAATAATATCTCCCCTATCTACTTTATAAGTTGATTGTGAGAAAGAAGTGAGAAATAGACAGGAAAATACTTGGAATAAACATAGTGCTATTAAAAATTTGGGGGTATTTTTATTAAATGTTCTTAACTTGTATTATCATCTCCCAGTTACAAGAATTACATTACTAAATAAAATACACAAATGGTATTATTGCTGGGAGTGAAAAAGAGAAATAATTTGGACCCATGAACTTTCTGCCACATTTTCTCTTCCCTCAAAATATTAGACTCCTTTTGCAGGTAGAGTGAGTTTGTTGCTCAAGCTGAAGGAAGTGGTAGAGGTAAACAGAAAAAAAAAAAGTAGGTAATTTGGTAGTTTTTATTAAATAAAATAGGTAATTTAATTGAAGGTTATAACAATAAGAGAAAAAGTGAAAAGTAAATTAAACTGTGACCAATATGGAAGGCACATGTTTCTTAGCAATATTAATTGTTCCTTGAAGGGAAGCTGTAGGGAGGAGTTCAGAAGAAATATANTGGAATAAACATAGTGCTATTAAAAATTTGGGGGTATTTTTATTAAATGTTCTTAACTTGTATTATCATCTCCCAGTTACAAGAATTACATTACTAAATAAAATACACAAATGGTATTATTGCTGGGAGTGAAAAAGAGAAATAATTTGGACCCATGAACTTTCTGCCACATTTTCTCTTCCCTCAAAATATTAGACTCCTTTTGCAGGTAGAGTGAGTTTGTTGCTCAAGCTGAAGGAAGTGGTAGAGGTAAACAGAAAAAAAAAAGTAGGTAATTTGGTAGTTTTTATTAAATAAAATAGGTAATTTGGTTGAAGGTTATAACAATAAGAGAAAAAGTGAAAAGTAAATTAAACTGTGACCAATATGGAAGGCACATGTTTCTTAGCAATATTAATTGTTCCTTGAAGGGAAGCTGTAGGGAGGAGTTCAGAAGAAATATAGAATGTGGTTAAGTTGTCTAGGGCTTGTAAAACTCAAAATTGACCTCCATTAATCTGAATTTCTGTAAGAGGAAAGAAATTGTACCTAAAATACAAAATTTCACCAGGTATCTGGATTATCAGATAAGGGTATTACAGATACAAGAGAGGAAACCTTTACTTTGACTCAACCATTTGAGCTATCCTAGTTGGATCTGAAAATCAGTCACAAAGACAGATTAACAAGAGAAAAACACAGAGTTATTTATGCTTTACATGATACCAGAGGAATAAAATAAAGATCCAAAGATACAATTAGAGCTGAGAAGTTTTTCTATGTTTGATGAAGCGTTGATGGCTGTTAAGGATTTTAACAGCAAAGGACAATGAGGTAAATGCAGTAATCTTAGGGAAATTTACCAAAACCTCTTTGGATTCTGCTTAGCATCCCTTTGTTTTCAAAGACATGGAAGCACTTTTCCTCTGTGTAGGGAGAGCATCTCTTAAATAAGGCTTTTATGAACTGTTTCAGGATAGAAGGTTAGGGAGGAAGTTCAGAGTGACCTCCTCCTTCTGCTGTTTTCTGAGTTTCTTTCAGTTTAAATTCAGTATGCCAAGGTGCCATACTTCATGGTACTCTGTCTTGAGGCCCATCACAGGCTAAAGCTGAAAAACATCAATTTAAGCAGAAAAAAAAAAATCAGCTTTAGTTCAGACAACCTTCATAAAATTATGGATTTGGAATAAAGGAGGGAAATTTTTGTTAATAGTTTTCAGCATCAAACGAACATTTTTACATTTCTCATTGAGCTTTTGCTTTCTCCTCCTACTTTTATGTCCATTGCATGTATATTTTCATTAACATCTATAGCTTCATATAATGTTAAATACTAACAAAGTTTTGGGATTCATAAATCAATTTTCAGCCTCACATATAGGCAATATAGATTGTAATTGAAGATATAATGGCCAAATTTTTCTCCCCAAATTAATAGATGTCAAGAAAATACATACTCAAAAGACTCAAAGAGTACATCAAAATGAATATAAAAACAAACTGAAACACACACACACACCTAGAACTGTCATCGCTAAGGGGCGAAAATCAAAGATAAAGAGAAAAATCTTCATTGTAGTCACAGGTGAGGGAAAAAAGAAACACTACAAGTAGAATAGCAAAATTAAGAATTGCAAAACTCCCCATCAGAAGGAAATGAAATGACTTTTTTTCTTTTAATTCTGAAAGAAGGGGAAAAAAATCTATCAACATTCTAAACTGATTTTTAAAATCTTTCATAAATAAAAGTGAAATAGTGATTTTTCCAGACAAACAAAAGCTGAGAGATATCCGATTATTCTTCACGCAGAATGCATATGGTACTAGACCAAAATTTGGTTATACACAAAGAAATGAAGAGTACAGGGTATGGTGAAAAATAGGGTTAATACACAAATTTTAACTTTCCTATTATTATGTGTAATGACTTTAAAGACTCCACAAAGCCAATGTAGTAATAATATGTTGGCGATTTTTAGTGTATTTTAAATAAAATGTGTGACAAAAAGCAAAAATGAAGGAAGAAATTAATGCATAAAAAGAGTCTTCTCTCCCCTTATGGCTCAGATGGTAAATCTTCTGCCTACTATGGGGGAGACAAGAGTTCAATCCCTGGGTTGAAAAGATCTCCTGGAGAAGGAAATGGAAACCCACTCCAGTATTCTTGCCTGAAAAATCCCATGGATGAAGGAATCCGATAGGTTACAGTCCATGGGGTCACAAAGAGTTGAACGTGACTGAGTAACTTCACTTATGTATATAAAGACATAGATCAACCACTAAAAATGTGCAAATCAAGTAAAAATTCATAAAACAACATGAAGATAAAATGAAGCTAATAATAAATTTTCAATACAGGAGATGGCCAGAAAGTAGAGGGAAAAGATTATAGAACAAATGAGACAAATAGAAAAAAGTATCATGAAGATAAATTTAAACTGTATCAATACTGTGGATATCTATAAATGATCTAAACTTTCCAAGAAAAATCAGATTGTCAGATCTGACAAAGAAAGTGAGACTCTATTATGTCCTCAAATATTTTTAATAATGTAAAGGGATTCTGAGACAAAAACAAACAAAACACTTTGAGAACAGCATATTTATCAAGTGCCTTTAAATTTCATCAATTTTATCTATTTTCTAGTTGCTGAGATGTGTGAGACTACTTGCAATCCCATGGACTGTAGCCTGCCAGGTTCCTCTGTCCATGGAATTTCCCAGGCAAGCATGCTGGAGTGGGTTGACATTGCCTTCTTCATTTTATTTTATATATGTAGGCTCCCCAAGAAGCACTAGTGCTAAGAAACCCATCTGCCAAGGCAGGAGACATAAGAGACACAGGTTCAGTCCCTGGCTCAGAAAGATCCCCTGGAGGAGGTATGGCATTATTATGACATAATAATGACACTCCATTATTCTTGCCTGGAGAATCCTATAGACAGGCGAGTCTGGTGGGTTACGGTACAAAGAGTCACAAAGAGTCAGACATGACTGAAGAAATTTATTTGGTTGGGAGGGAAATGCAGACATTTTTGTATTAACATTTCTATAATTTTAATATACTTTCCACAACAAAGCAAAAATGAAGAATATAATTCCAGATCTACAGTAAATCTTGGGATTGAGAAAGGGAAACTTTTAATGGTACATTATATTACATGTCTGTCATCTATCCTTTACTACCCAGTTCAGTCCAGTTCAGTCGCTCGGTCGTGTCTGACTGTTTGCGACCCTATGAACCACAGCATGCCAGGCCTCCTTGTCCATCACCAACTCCTGGAGTTCACTCAGTCAATGATGCCATCCAGCCATCTCATCCTCTGTCGTCCCCTTCTCTTCCTGCCCCAAATCGCTCCCAGCATCAAAGTCTTTTTCAATGAGTCAACTCTTCGCATGAGGTGACCAAAGTACTGGAGTTTCAGCTTTAGCATCATTCCTTCCAAANTGGAACTATCAAGGGAATATTTCACACAAAGGTGGGCACAATAAAGAACAGAAACAGTAGAGACCTTAGTAAACTTAGAAGAGATTAAGAAGAGACAGACAGAATACACAGAAGAACCATACAAAAAATATCTTAATGAACCATATAATTATGATGATGTGGTCTCTCACTAGGTGCCACACCTTCTGGAGTGTGAAGTCAAGTGGGTCTTAGGAAGCACTGCTGTCAACAAAGCTAGTGGATCCAATGGAATGCCAGTAGAGCTTTTCAGAATCCTAAAGGATGATGCTATCAAAGTGCTACACTCAATATGTCAGCAAATCTGGAAGATCCAGCTGTGGCCACAGGGCTGGAAAAGGTCAATCCTCATCCCAGTTTCCCAGAAGGATAGTACTAAAGAATGCGCTAACCATCAGACAGTTGTACTCATCTCCCATATTAGTAAGGTCATGCCTAAAATCTTGTAGGTTAGGATTCAGTATTACGTTATTCATGAACTTCCAGATACCCAAGATGAATTTAGAAAAGGAAGAACTACAGATCAAATTGCCGACATTTGCTGGATTATGGAGAAAACAAGAGAATTTCAGAAAAACATCTCTCTGTTTCATTGACTCTGCTATAGCCTTTGACTGTGTGGTGTTTCATAACAACTGTGGAAATCTCAGAGAGATGAGAATATCAGACCATCTCACCTGTCTCCTAAGAAACCTATATTCAGGTCAAGAAGCAATAGTTAGAACCTTGTGTGGAACAACTGATTGGTTCAAGACTGAGAAAGGAGTATGACAGGGCTGTCTGCTGTTACTCTGTTTACTTAACCTATACGCTGAGTACAGCATGGAAAACGCCAGGCTGGATGAGTTACAAGCTGGAATCAGGATAGATGGGAGAAAAATCAACAACCTCAGATATGTGGGTGATACCATTCTAATGACAAAAAATGAAAAGGAACTAAAGAACCTCTTGAGAGGGTAAAGGAGGAGAGTGAAAGAGCTGGCTTAAAACTATATATTGGGAAAAAAAAAAACAACAACAACTAAGATCATGTCATCCAGCCCCATTACTTCATGGTGAATAGTAGGGGTGGAAGTAGAAGTAGTGACAGATTTCCTCTTCTTGGGCTCCAAAATCACTGAGGACAGTGACTGCAGCCATGAAATCAGAAGACAATTGCTTCTTGGCAGGAAAGCTATGACAAACCTAGGCAGTGTGTTGAAAAGCAGAGACATCACTTTGCAGACAAATGTCTGTATAGTCAAGGCTATGTTCTTGCCAGTGACTACGTACAGTTGTGACAGCTGGACCACAAAGAAGGCAGAGCACAGAAATTGATGCCTTTGAACTGTGGTGCTAGAAAAGACTTCTGAGAGTTACTTGGACAGCAAGCAGATCAAACCAGCCCATCTTAAGGGAAATCAACCCTGAATACTCATTAGAAGGACTGATACTGAAGCTGAAGCTCCAGTAATTTGGTCACCTGATGTGAACAGCTGACTCATTGGAAAAGTCCCTGATCCCGGGAAAGATTAAGGGCAGAAGGAGAAGGGCATCGGCTGGATGACATCATTGACGTAATACACATGAATTTTAGCAAACTTTAGGAGATTGTGAGGGACAGGGAGACTTGGCTTTCTGCAGTTCATAGGGTTGCAGAAAGCTGGACATGGCTGTGAGACTGAACAACAATCTTTTTAATTATGGTTATATAGTGACAGCTGTACTGGAGAAGACTTAACTCTTAAAGTCCTTGCCAGAGAACATTCAATCAGGCAGACTGTTTACACTATAGAACTTCTATGTTGTTTTGTTTGACCAGAGTGTCCAGTTTTATAAATGTTCTCCATGGAGAGGCAGAATGAGAAAAGGAACAAAACTAAGACTGGCTATGGAACACTGAGTAGAATTGAGAGGGTTTGAATTAGAAAGTTGGGAAAAATAAAGTTGGATGGATAAAGTGCATCGAATTGGAACAGATGCTCTTAATGTGCACTTCAAATATCAGGTGATAAAGTGAGGAGGAATGACCATAACAGATAAGATTAGAGAGAATATTTGAGAGAGAAGGATATTATGAGAAGAAAATATTTGGTTCATTTTTTAATTTATTAATTCACTGAGTCAAGGGAATGAGCTAGATACTCCTCTAAATTCCAGGAATACAAAATTAACACACCACAGAACTTTTCTTTGAGATTTAGGAATGAGACTGCTATACTTGACTAGTCATCAGAATTGATTACAATGAATTGTATCATTCAGTCTAAAGTGATTAAACCCTAAATAAGATTGTTCATCAAAGCATATTTTCATCAAGAGTCTATCTTGATGTCTTTTATTTTTTATGTGAATTCTGTAAGAGATTAATTTTTGACATCTGACTCTCTCTTCCCCAGCAGACCTTGGAAGAAATCTCTTTGGCTTCAAATAAGACTAATAAAAATGGCATGCAGAAAAATTATTGCCTCGAGGTCGATTTTGTCACAGAGATGAAAAACAGTGACCTTATCTTTTTTCTCTATTAGACAGAACAGTCCTGATATGACCACTCCCCATCTTCCCCACCATGAAAGTCAGTGAAAAATATCTGGTTAAATTATATTTGTGTACTGCAAAATATAAAACACTCCCCAGAAGTATGATAAAATCTATTTTTTAAACAAATGGGAAAAGACTCTTCCCCAATTGAATTGAGATACCTGCCAGAAAGCTTCAATTAAAAAGTCATGTTCAATATTTAAAATAAAAAATAAGGACTAGCACTAGAGAATTAATGTTAGAAAATGGAGACAATATAAGCATGCTTTGGTTTTCAAGGTGGAATAATCAAATCCTCACAAACAAGAGTCTTCCAATCATTGACTTTCATTCTCATCTTGGTTAAAATTTTCCTTCAAGACTTCATGTGAAACGGTCACTAACAAAGCTTTCAAAACTATTTTAAAAAACATTTAAACACACACACACACACACACAACCCAGAGAGAAGAGACTGACAATAAAGCCAGCAGATAGATTGGCAAGAAAGCTTATTATCAAAGAGAACTTCTATATAGATGAAGACTCACATTTACCCACATGGAGGAGAAATTCACTAAAATTATGGAAAAATTTGAATTCAGTCCTAGCCACTATTTTGGTCAATAACTTCATATATTCTTCACTTAATTTGTGCTACTCCAAGTCAGTCCTTGCTGATGGATGTGCTGATGATCAATGGCTTCTTCAGTGATTTCTTCATAAACATCTATACATATGTGCTAAGTCACTTCAGTTGAGTCTGACTCTTTGCAATAGTCTTCCATGCTCTTCAGTCTATGAAACACTCCAGGCAAGAATACTGGACTAGGTTGCCCTGCCCTCCTCCAGAAGATCTTCCCAAACCAGGAAACAAACTCGCATCTCTTATGTCTCCTGCATTTGTAGGCAGGTTATTTACCACTAGAGCCACCTGGGAAGCCCTTTATAAACATGCGTCACACTAAAATTGTCAAGTTCCACCCTCCCTGCCCCCACTCCAGGGGGGTCTCTCCTATAACATAGTAAAACACATTTTTTCTGGTAAAAAATGAAGAGCAGTGGAGTCAACAGACTAATCTTTGTAATTGCCTACATTTCATTCTTAAAGGAGATCTTAAATTCAAAGTGATTTATTTTCATTGAGGTGAAATTCCTATGCCACATAATTATCTATTTTGGTATTGTTGAAGGCATGCTATCAAAGGCAGAAGCATTGAATGCATTCACTGTTGTACATCCACCATTTCTATCTAATTCCATGCATTTTCTTCAGCACAAAAGGAAGCAGTTAATGAAGCAGTTGCTTCATTAAGCAGTTGCTTTGAATTATCTCCTATGCCCAGCCCCTGGCAACACCCAATTTGCATTCTGTCTATGGATTTACCTATTCAGAAAATTTTATATAAATGAAATCATACAATATGTCATCCATCTCTGACTTCATTCACTTAAGGTTTTTGAAGTTCACCCATATTGTAACATGGGTCAATACTTTATTCTTTTTTATGGCTAAATAATATTCATCATTTGTATATACTGTGATTTTTTGTCCATTTATCCATTGATGGACATTGTCTTGCTTCTACTCTGTAGCTCTCATTAATTTTGCTGCTGTGAACAAGTGTGCCCATGTATTCTTTTGAGTATCAGTTTTTAATTATTTGGGGTATATAAATAGAAGTATAGCTACTGGGTCATGTAGTAATTTTAGGGGCTTCTCTGAGGGTTCAGATGGTAAAGAATTTGTCTGCAGTGCAGGAAACACAGGTTTGATCCCTAGGTCAAGAAGATCCCTGGAGAAGGGAGTGGCAACCCACTCCAGTATTCTTGCCTGGAGAATCCTATGAGAGGAGCCTGATGGGCTACAGCCCATAGGGATGTAAATTCTATGTTTAACTTTTGAGAAACTGAAAAACTGTTTTCTACGATGATTATTTTACATCCCACTATTAACATACCAGGATTCTAATCAATTTCTCCATCACTTTATCAAATTTTGTTACTTGTCTTTTTAAAAATTATAACCGACTCACTGGTTGTGAAGCTCCCTCTCCTTGTGGTTTTAATTTGCTTCCCTAATGACTACTGATGTTGAGAATCTTCTTACATGTTCACTTGTCATTGTATATCATTTTCAGAGAAGTGTTGATTTAAATTTATCTGCTGTGAATGTCCCAGTTTATATTACTGTTCACTTCTACTCTCTAAAACCCTTATGATAATGCCTCATCATTTGCACATGATCAGTTACTAGCTCCATTCCAGCCCCTCTCCCTTTCCTGAAAGATGGAGGTGGAGTGGCCCAAACTTTTGCACCACTAATCATGACTTGATCTTTCTGGTGAGGAGGGCTCCTGGATGAGGAGCCCACCAGAAGTTACTTTATTTGAACAAAAGATGCTTTGATCACACAGGAAATTTAAAGAGATTTGAGAGCTCAGTGTAAGTTGCTTTTCTCATTCAGAAATTAAAAATGCTTTAGGAGCTACGTATTAAGAACTGGAGTCAAAGACTAAGTGTTAAAACATGATTCTTTAGCTCTGTTACAGGAAATGGAGGTGGCAACTCAAATATGCATTTCNTCACTTAATTTGTGCTACTCCAAGTCAGTCCTTGCTGATGGATGTGCTGATGATCAATGGCTTCTTCAGTGATTTCTTCATAAACATCTATACATATGTGCTAAGTCACTTCAGTTGAGTCTGACTCTTTGCAATAGTCTTCCATGCTCTTCAGTCTATGAAACACTCCAGGCAAGAATACTGGACTAGGTTGCCCTGCCCTCCTCCAGAAGATCTTCCCAAACCAGGAAACAAACTCGCATCTCTTATGTCTCCTGCATTTGTAGGCAGGTTATTTACCACTAGAGCCACCTGGGAAGCCCTTTATAAACATGCGTCACACTAAAATTGTCAAGTTCCACCCTCCCTGCCCCCACTCCAGGGGGGTCTCTCCTATAACATAGTAAAACACATTTTTTCTGGTAAAAAATGAAGAGCAGTGGAGTCAACAGACTAATCTTTGTAATTGCCTACATTTCATTCTTAAAGGAGATCTTAAATTCAAAGTGATTTATTTTCATTGAGGTGAAATTCCTATGCCACATAATTATCTATTTTGGTATTGTTGAAGGCATGCTATCAAAGGCAGAAGCATTGAATGCATTCACTGTTGTACATCCACCATTTCTATCTAATTCCATGCATTTTCTTCAGCACAAAAGGAAGCAGTTAATGAAGCAGTTGCTTCATTAAGCAGTTGCTTTGAATTATCTCCTATGCCCAGCCCCTGGCAACACCCAATTTGCATTCTGTCTATGGATTTACCTATTCAGAAAATTTTATATAAATGAAATCATACAATATGTCATCCATCTCTGACTTCATTCACTTAAGGTTTTTGAAGTTCACCCATATTGTAACATGGGTCAATACTTTATTCTTTTTTATGGCTAAATAATATTCATCATTTGTATATACTGTGATTTTTTTGTCCATTCATCCATTGATGGACATTGTCTTGCTTCTACTCTGTAGCTCTCATTAATTTTGCTGCTGTGAACAAGTGTGCCCATGTATTCTTTTGAGTATCAGTTTTTAATTATTTGGGGTATATAAATAGAAGTATAGCTACTGGGTCATGTAGTAATTTTAGGGGCTTCTCTGAGGGTTCAGATGGTAAAGAATTTGTCTGCAGTGCAGGAAACACAGGTTTGATCCCTAGGTCAAGAAGATCCCTGGAGAAGGGAGTGGCAACCCACTCCAGTATTCTTGCCTGGAGAATCCTATGAGAGGAGCCTGATGGGCTACAGCCCATAGGGATGTAAATTCTATGTTTAACTTTTGAGAAACTGAAAAACTGTTTTCTACGATGATTATTTTACATCCCACTATTAACATACCAGGATTCTAATCAATTTCTCCATCACTTTATCAAATTTTGTTACTTGTCTTTTTAAAAATTATAACCGACTCACTGGTTGTGAAGCTCCCTCTCCTTGTGGTTTTAATTTGCTTCCCTAATGACTACTGATGTTGAGAATCTTCTTACATGTTCACTTGTCATTGTATATCATTTTCAGAGAAGTGTTGATTTAAATTTATCTGCTGTGAATGTCCCAGTTTATATTACTGTTCACTTCTACTCTCTAAAACCCTTATGATAATGCCTCATCATTTGCACATGATCAGTTACTAGCTCCATTCCAGCCCCTCTCCCTTTCCTGAAAGATGGAGGTGGAGTGGCCCAAACTTTTGCACCACTAATCATGACTTGATCTTTCTGGTGAGGAGGGCTCCTGGATGAGGAGCCCACCAGAAGTTACTTTATTTGAACAAAAGATGCTTTGATCACACAGGAAATTTAAAGAGATTTGAGAGCTCAGTGTAAGTTGCTTTTCTCATTCAGAAATTAAAAATGCTTTAGGAGCTACGTATTAAGAACTGGAGTCAAAGACTAAGTGTTAAAACATGATTCTTTAGCTCTGTTACAGGAAATGGAGGTGGCAACTCAAATATGCATTTCTCACATCCAGATATATAATGATGTTTAACATTATCATCATTCACAAGTAAGGTAACAGTGTGGGTAGATTTGCCCATGGAAATAGCAGAAAAAACAAACCTGAGTACTATATTGAATCCACTCATCAAATACACAGTTCACATGCACAATAGCAGAACTCTTAACACCTGGAGATAGGACATTTGTTTCATTAAAGCAATAGTATCCAAACATGGTAAACCACCTGGTGAGATATTTTAAAGTAAAATCTCCCAGATATATCCCCAGATACACAGTCTGGATTTCTATAGAAAGGATTTAAAAACCTGTATTTTAGAGAGCCCTCCAGTTAAGGGCTTCCCTTGTAGCTCAGTTGGTAGAGAATCCTCCTACAATGCAAGAGACCTGGGTTCGATTCCTTGTTGGGAAGATCTTCTGGAGAAGGAAATGGCAACCCACTCCAGTGGGTTGGACTGTAGCCTGCCAGGCTCCACTGTCCATGGGAATCGCAAGAGTTAGACACGGTTTAGTGGCTAAACCACCAACCAACCACCACCAGTTAAAGCAAACTACCTAGGAAGTTGAGTAATGCACATTATACTCTGATTGGCTAAGTTAAAATTTCTGTTAGAACAGAAAGCAATGTGTTCCTCTCTTTTTTAACTCTAGTGACTCACAAAGTCCCTTTAATTATTTAATAATCATAGCCAGAACAAAAATTTAAGCCTGTGAAAAGTACTTTACTTGTGTTAGTTTCATTCTCACAACCAAAAAACTGGGTATCAACTTTTTAGTTTACAGATGAGAAAATAAAATTTAAGTGGTTGAGTAGATGTCCAACGTCAAAATGAATACATTTTAGAACCTTAATTCGTTGTCTGATGTAGCAGACAGAGACACCCTCCCTTCACCCTCCTTCAAAAGCAGATTTGTTGCCACAAGTGATGGGAGTGCTGACAGCAGACCATATCCAGTTGACAGTTTCAGGGCTTGTCTCAGCTGTGACCCAAGGGCACACACCTCCTAGAGCTGCCCATATCTGACCATTGATGAAAGCATAAAAAAGACTGATCATTCCAGCAAAAGTTAGACAATGCTCTAGACACTCCAGTGGGATTGGCCAAGGTGCTGATCCCTAATAAGTAGCATTCATGTCAAATTCTGTCCCAGCATCTGTTCTGGAGGTAACAATTGGTTAACACCAGGCAAACCTGACTTCTGAACCCACTGTTTCAAGCTTCATGTCCCTCTTTCTTGCTCTTTCACCTTTCTCTTATTCTCCACTGGGCTGACCATAAATAATTCAGAAATAAACCCTGAGAAATAAATTGGTACCTAGGAGATGTACTACAAAGTATGCTCAGGATCAACACGTGTGTCCTCAAGGGGGAACAGGACTGAGTAGAGAGAGTCATGATAGGCAGTGCAATCACAATAAACTTCAACTGAACCCACAGAGCTCAGGACCTGGAATAATGGATCAGAGTCCTCTGTGTTGAGGAAAAGGGGCCACACTATTAAGACCCCTCAGTAAGAACCACTTTCAGGCTGCTTCATTACTCTGCCTAGGAAGAGTGCAAAAGTTGCTCAACTCAATTGAGGGTAATTTCCAAAGAGGGCATAAGCTGAGAATTATCAGATCCCCAACAGTGCCATCTGCAGGTATAATACAAGCTTCAATTCTGTAAGGCAGGGTGGGGTGGAGATCTGGGTGGTCTAGACATGGGTGGTATACCAAAAGAATCCTCAATAATCCACCCTTACTCTACTTGAATACACTAGACATCTTAAGCTATTTTAAGAACAGCTATTTTTTCAGGAGTCTGAAAACCTCTTTCATAGGAAAACTTAGAAGAAAAATTTTAGTGGATCCACTATAGCCCTTTTTCACTGCATTATATATTATTTGCTTATTTGTTTTAAGGGGAAGATTTGACGTTCAGAGGTTTTTTATTTCTTAGCTAATTCTCAACATACTTTCTTTTCTACCAATTTTTCATTATCCTCATCATCAGTTAGAAATTCTTATAGGAGACCCAGACCTTCATCCATTAGGTCAGCATAGCTTTCTCAGGCCATAGCTGCTAAATTTACCTATCTGCCATCATAACTAGGCTAGGGAATAAGAAGCCCCCCACCACCACTGTACATCCTCTGGATGCCAATTTTCTTCCCTGCATCTACCAGATAACAACCTTCTCTTGGTGATCAGGGTTAATTACACCTGCCAGAGTGGTGATTTCTTTCCCTGCCAGATAGTCTCTTGGTACAAGGAGCTCAAAGGGACCAAGTAGAAGCTATGGCTTAAAGTGTAAGAAAGTTCTCCCATTGTAAAACATTTCCTTCTGGAAATTAGGATCTCTAAATTCACAAAGCCCAGAGTTGCGGGGAAAATGCACAGATTCTGCAAGAGCACCACTGAAATTTATGGTAAACAAAGGCACTTCTATTTTTACTCTTTGATCTGCTGACCCATCTGTTTTTTCTCTTGATAACACACATCATTGATTTAGGATAGATACTGAGACCTGGAGAACGGCAGCACATCTACATAAGATAGGATCTCCAGTTGGGTTCTCAGCCATAAGTCAAGTTGTACCATGTATCTGTCTAGCTAGCTGCTTCCGAATGATATAACAAGGCAATCTCTTATCAGACCAGTAGACTCCATTGTTTAGAGTCTATTGCTACACTGTGCTGCCTACTGTGGTTTACTTATTACCTTCTACCCTGCTCTTGTTTGATCTTAGATGCAATATTTTCATCTTAGGTCATGTTAATCTATTCTAACAAAGATATAGCATATCTGTCACAGCAGCTACAATGGGAACTACTAGTAGATTGCATTTTCAGCAATCCACTGTCAACCTACAGGATCATTTTATTTTGGGGAGACAGATTGCTGATACAAATGGAAACATTGTTATCACTATTTGTGCATATTTTATTTCCAGGTGGCTCAGTTGTAAAGAATCTACCTGCCAGTGCAGGAGAGGCAGGAGACAAGAGTTTAATCCCTGGGTTAGGAAGATCCCTTGGAGTAAGATGGCAACCCACTTCAGTATTCTTGCTTGGAAAATTCCATGGACAGAGGAACCTGGTGTTCACAGTCCATGGAGTCCATGGACTCCATCGAGTCACAAAGAGCTGTACACAACTGAGCACGCACATATTATGATGTCGAGGCTAACATCAATTTCAGCCATTCTACCTGGAATGTCATATATTTTTGAAAATTTACTATCTAGACTGAAGGGTAGTCAGTTTCATAGGGGAGCTTCTACTTAGCCTTTTCTACTATAATTGTATTCAGTCACTCTTACTACAACTTATATCAGTCAGGTTTCAAAAGAAACAGATCTAAAAGACTTTATACACACAAACAAGTTGTAGTATATATTAATATATTGCTATAAGATTCTAAATTACTGAGTCTCAAATTATATTTTTATTTCCATGCTACCTAGAATACAGGAGGAATATTACATGGCTTCAAATCAATAAATGTTTATTTTTAATATAAAGTTATATTCTGTCTTTATATTGACTCACTTGGATATTTTTCATTTGATCTCCAAGTGCTTTAACCTTGCATTTAAAATTTCCACCCTCTTACATCAGTAAGAGGTAATTGTACCACTGGACTTTGGAATGCTCAAAATTTAGCTGATCTTTTAAACCATTTAAGGCCTATTCTTTGAAAGGAGCACTAAAAAGCTACAGTTAAAATGAGGATACAGGCAAGAATGGTGAAACATCAAACATAATAATCAGAGGAAAACAATAGGGGCTCATTAGCCTGGAAATATTGCATGTTATTGGGCAAGGGAGGACATGAAAGAAAGATAGGTTGACATCTTTAAAGAGCTCTTCATGTGTTTTGAAAGAGTAAAACTAGGCTTAAGGGAAAGATGTAGAGAGAAAGCTTGAAGTTTAGAAGGGGAAAACTATCCTAAGAAAAGCTTAAAATAGAATGGCTGGCTCAAATTTAATTTTCTCATTCATTCATTCTTTAAACGTTTATATTGATTGCATACTTTGTACTAAGCCTTTGTTAGAAAGATTGGACACAGAAATGAATCAAGTTTGGCTGGTTTATACTGTTAAGGTCTTCATAGTTTCTCAGAGTGAAGCATACAGATAAATGATAGCAAGTGAGTACTGTGCATTTAGGGCTTCCCAGGTGGCGTTAGTAGTAAAGAGCCCACTTGCCAATGCAGGGAAATTAAGAGATGCAGGTTCAACCCCTGGGTCAGGAAGATCCCATGGAAGATCCCTGGAGGAGGATATGGCAACCTTCTCCAGCATTTTTGTGTGGAGAATCCCATGGATAGAAGAGCCTGGTGGGCCACAGTCCCCAGAGTCGCAGAGTCGGACACAACTGAACCAACTTAGCATGCTTGAATTGTACATTTAATAATAAGAATTGGGCAAAGCTCATGATATGTGGGTTGGGGATATGAGGTAGGAGTGATTTGCCCATTAAGGAAAAAATTCAGGGGGTTAAATATTTGCAATTAGAGGCAAACTGATTGATTAAAGGCAAAACTCCCTTCAGGAGTTATTGAATCAAAGCTGAAAGCAGCCTCTCTAGCCCACTAATTTTTTTTTTTCCATTTTATTCCTAGAATTGATAACTAAATGAAATTATCTCACACATGTTTATTAATATACCTATTACTATTTCCTCTCTCCCTGCTAAGAAGCAAGCTTGGTCGGGGTTAAGCCTCTGGTTCACAGTTCACTCACCAGTGTTCAGATCACTACCTGGCAAGTACTGGTGCTCAATAAATGCCTGTTGAATGAAAAAATAATCATTTCAGATTTTCCTATGACTGCTGCTGCTGCTAAGTCACTTCAGTCGTGTCCGACTCTGTGCAATCCCATAGACAGCAGCCCACCAAGCTCCTCTGTCCTTGGGATTCTCCAGGCAAGAACACTGGAGTGGGTTGCCATTTTCTTCTCCATTGCATGAAAGTGAAAAGTGAAAGTAAAGTCGCTCAGTTGTGTCCGACTCTTAGCGACCCCATGGACTGCAGCCTACCAGGCTCCTCCATCCATGGGAGTTTCCAGGCAAGAGTACTGGAGTGGGTTGCCATTGCCTTCTCCGTTCCTATGACTAATAGCCTATAATTCTATGGTCTTTTGAAAAAGGTGTATCTGTTAATTTTCGTAGCAACAGTCAAAAATGCAAATATAAAAACTCCATTCTGAATGAAGAACAGTCACATCAGGGTGTTGTTTTACATTAAAATGAGTCATTTTAATTCAGTGGCAATTAGACTTAAAGCTTGGCTAAATTGATTAAAGAGCAGCAAACTGCAGCTCTATGGTCATAGCTATTAAGCATTCAAGCCAAGTAGTCATGATTAACTGGGAAATGGCATATGGACCTAAGTGTCCTTAGGCTCAACTACTTAGACAGAAATGCAGATTTTCATAGGGAGGCACATGTTTCTCATTTTTTTTTTTAACTCTCAGTGCCTAACTTATTTTATTTTCATACCAAGAAGATATGTCACCAACTTAGATTTCTTCCAAAGTCACAAATAAAAGATCTTTCAGCCTAAAACACCTCCCAACAAAGGTAGCTGGATAAACTATCCTTCCCTGGGGGTTAGACAATGAAGAATCTTCCTTCAATGCAGGAGACCCCAGGTTCCATCCCTTAGCTGGGAAGGTCTCCCAAAGAAGGGAATGGCAATCCACTCCAGTATTCTTGCCTGGAAAATTCCATGGACATAGAAACCTGGTGGGCTACAGTCCACGAGGCCACAACTAAGTAACTGATCACTATGGAATTCAACCAATGAACAACTTGTGAATTTGGAAAATTTGGTGAATGGCACAGAAACTGAGTACTTTCTATAGCTCTCTAAATTCTCTGATAGATCCAGAAGCAGTTCTGGAAGATGGTTTATTTACTTTCTTTTAAAAAATATATATTTTTAAATGATTGGGTAAGTGGGAGGTTCTTATATTCTTATGTTCTATGTGTGCCATATATCTTAATTTACAACTGTTCAACACAGGACCTTGGAAATCAGCATTTCCAAGCATACAACACAGCCTGATTGACCTCCTCTGGCTTGGTTCCATGTTGCTAATTATTTGGCTCCCAGAAACGGCAAGCAACAGTCCCCAAATAAGACTGTATCACAGAAGTGGCCAATACAAGATGGTATCCATACAGTAGTAGCCACAATCTAATTGTTATTCTCTCACTGATTTGGGAAGGGGGGAAAAAAGAAAAACCTGCCAATGATTACAATTTGAAGATTTTTGAAGATTTTCTTCTTTCTAAAAGAATACTTACTCAGGACCAGAAATCCCTCTGACAAAGCTGATTCAGCAAAGCAGACATGTTTCACAGGTCTATGATTTCTGTGTTGGTCCTCTCCTGAAACTGAGTGAGTTAGTTATGCAATTTCCTCTTCTATTTCAAATATTCTTCATGGTCAGTCTCTTTTTCAAGGAGACCAAAATACTTCTGAATACCTCTTCTCTGTATGCTCATGTACTACTTGATTCAGTCTTGGCTTTCTACTGAGGTAGTAATTTAGGTCATTTGTCTCTTTGATGTATTTCCAGATAAGTATATTAGATCTACATAGTCTAGAGGAAAGAGGCTTAGGCAAGAAAGCTTTAATTATCTGTATTTTTTAGTATATGTTTTTTGGAAGCAGCATATTTTAGTGAAAATATTACAGGCTTTAGTTTCCAAAATGATTCGAGTTTAAGTTCCACTTCTGCCTTTTTCTAATAGCCCTATGTTGGTTATTTATTTAGCCACTTGAGATTTGTTTAATTTTTCATAAAAATTACTGTATCCCATATAAAGCATTAGATACACAAACTTAAGTCAAGCGTGCTCCTTGTTTTCAAAACATCCACAATGCAGTGAAAATGAAAGACACATAAATATTTTAATATAATGAAATTCTGAGATGTGTGCAGGCATTAGGATATAGTAGAATATGGGAAGAATTTTCTAAGTAAGACACTTTTATATTAGTTTAGTTCTTAATTCAAAGAATAAAGATTCTCTTTACATGTATTTTCTTTCAATAATATATAGCATCGACTCTTCAAGACTGCAATATAAGTGTGTTCATCCTTCAAAATGCAGTTACAGTTAACTGTTCACCATGAAATCTACGTGGTCTTTTCTTTCTGCATTTCTAACTCCTTTCTTCCAAAGCCATTAACACCATACCAGCAGTAACTCATGTGAATTTCATCTCTTATTCGTATGCTGCATTTGGATTTATGTTAACTGTTCCATCTGTCTTTTCTCTACAATGAAATTAAAAGTTTCTAGAAAGCATAAGCACACATGAAATTCATTTCATCTCCTTCCACTGTACAACAAATAATGGGTCTAAGAAATGCCTATGATAATTAGAAAGAAAGTTGGTAAGAAAATAGAGAAGCTGAAAAACATTACAAAACAGCTAGCTATAATTGACAGTATATAGTGAACACTGACAAACAGCAGAATACATATTCTATTCAATGTACATTGAACATCCTCCTGGATACACAAGTTTCAATAAATTTAAAACAATTGAAATGAAATGACCTTTCAAATGGCAATTAGGTGAATGTAGAAATTAATAAAAATTAAAATTAAACAGATATATGAAAATTAGCCAACACATTTTTAAACTCCAGTGGGTCAAATAAGAAATCATAAAATATTATAAAATAGAGAAGAATAAATTAAAATATAGTAAACTATAATTTATAGGTTACAGTGATATCAGTGCTAAGGGAATTTATAGCTATAAAACATGTTAATAAAGAACATCTCAAATTAATAATTAACTGTACACCTAAAGGAATAAAAAAGAGAAAACTAAACCCAAAATGATTAAAATAAAAAAATAAAAATTAGGGTAGAAGTAAAAGAAATAAGCATTATTAAAGTAATAGAAGGGATTTAAAAGTAAAAATCTTATTTATTCCTTAAAAAAAAAAAACACAAGAATTGACCTTTAGCTAGATTGACTATAAAAATGAAAAAATAAAAATAAAAAAGTGTAAAACAAGTGTAAGTTGCTCAGTCCTGTCTGACTCTTTGTGATCCCATGAATTATTCAGTCCATGCAATTTTCTAGGCCAGAATACTGGAGTGGGTAGCCTTTCCCTCTAGGCAGTCTTCCCAACCCAGAGATGGAACCCAGGTCTCCCACATTGCCAGCAAATTATTTACCAGCTGAGCCACAAGGGAAGCCCAAGAACACTGGAGTGGGTAGACTATACCTTCTCCAGTAGATCTTCCCAACCCAGGAATCAAACCAGAGTCTCCTGCTTGCAGGTAGATTCTTTACCAGCTGAGCTATCAGGGAAGCCCTATAAAAATGAAAGGCACCAAATAACTTATTAGAAATGAAAATAGGGGCATTATTACTAATCAGTAATACTGATTATAAGAGAAGACTGTGGATAATTATATGCCAACAAATTAAATAAGCTAGATCAAATAAATAAATTCTTATAAATGTATACTTACCAAAACTGACTCAAGAAGAAATAGAAAATTTGAATTGATCTATTACAGGTAAAGTGATTGAAATGGTGATTAGCAACTTCTTAAAGAGAAAGCATAGGATAAGTTGGCTTCACTGGTAAATTCTACCAAATATTTGAAGAAGAAGTAACACTAATTTTTTCCAAATTCATCCAAATTATATATATATATATATATATACACACACACACATATATCTGTCTCTTATACACATCTACCCAGGTCTCCCACATTGGNTGGCTTCACTGGTAAATTCTACCAAATATTTGAAGAAGAAGTAACACTAATTTTTTCCAAATTCATCCAAATTATATATATATATATATATATATATATATATATACACACACACACACATATATATATATAAAAGAACCCTTCCTGACCCATTCTGTGAGGTCAATATACCTTGATACAAAAGCAGAAAATGAAGGAAAATACAATAAAACTACAGATTAATATTACTAATAAATTCAGATGCCCAAATCCTCAATTAAAACATTAATTAAATCCTCAATTAAAGCATTAGCAAACTAAATCCAGCAACATATTAAAGCACTATATACTCCATGACTTAATGAAACTCATAGCAATAAATAGTATTTCAGTGTAAAGAAATCAATCCATGAAATGATGGAAGGAGGGAAAAGGCACAGGATTAAATCAGTTGATGCATTAAAAGCATTTGACAAATTATAACACCATTTTGTGTCTAACACACACATACTGTAAACTAGGAAAAAAAGAAAACTTTCTCAACATCATAAAAAACATTTATGAATTGAAAATCATACACAGTGATGTATGATTAGTATACACAATGATATCTAAATCACATCTAAAATCATACACAGTGGTGAAAGACAGTGCTTTCTCTTTAAAATCAGAAAGCAGTCAAAAACAACTGCTTTCATCACTGCTATTGACATCACTATTTACCACTGTATGTAAATACAGTAGAAATAGAGATTATTCATTGACTCAAAAATATGGACTTCTACTCACTGAGGCCACACTTGGCTATGGCTCTGTTGAGCACTCAGTCTGGCACCAACAGAAGCCAGTGCTGAGGACTTGATATGACACCATCAGTCAGTTACTGGTGGAAGATTGGTTATACTGAACCACTTTCATTGTGAAAGGGGCAGCATTTTGTTGTTACTGGAATAGACACTTACTCTGGATATGGACTTATCTTCTTGTGCTCAATGCTTTCATCAAAACTACCATCCATTGACTTAACAGTATGGCTTATGTACCACTAGGGCATTCCATACAGCATTGTTTTGAATCAAGGACTTCACTTTACAACAACGGAAGTGCAGCAATGAGCCCATGCTCACAGAATTCACTGATTTTAACATGTACCCCACCATCCTGAAGTAGTGAGCTTGATAGAATAATGAAATACCATTTTGAAAACTTAGTTACAATGCCAGATATGTAGTAATACCTTGCAGGGATGATGCAAGGTTCTCTAGAAAGTTGTATATGCTTTGAATCACCACAATTACAATAGAATTCAGTTTTAAAAGTGAGGGAGCTTCCCTGATAGCTCAGCTGGTAAAGAATTCACCTGCAATGCAGGAAACCTTGGTTCAATTCATGGGTTGGGAAGATCCCTTGGAGAAGGGGTAGGCTACTCACTCCAGTATTCTTGGGCTTCCCTTGTAGCTCAGCTGGTAAAGAATCTACCTGCAATGTAGGAGACCTGGATTCGAGTGCTGGGTTGCAAAGATCCTGTGGAGAAGGCAACAACTATCCACTCCAATATTCTGCCTTGGAGAATTCCATGAACTGTCTAGTCCATAGGGTCACAAAGAGTCAGACATGACTGAGTGACTTTCACAAAAGTGAAGACTATAATTGTCATGAGGATTCCCTCCTTATCTTATTGTCACACACCCTGGTGGCTCAGCCAGTAAAGAACCTGCCTGCAATGCAAGAGACCCAGGTTCAAACCCTAGGTCCTGAAGATCCCCTGAAGAAAGGAATGGCAACCCACTCCAGTATTTTTGCTTGGAGAATTCCATGGACAAAGGAGTCTGGTGAGCTACAATCCATGAGGTCGCAAAGAGTCCGACAAGACTGAGCTAATAACACTTTCACTATATACATATTCCCTGGTGGCTCAGAGGTAAAGCCTTTGCCTGCTATGCGGGAGACTCAGGTTTGATCCCCTGGAGAAGGAAATGGCAATTCACTCCAGTACTCTTGCCTGGAAAATTCCCTGGGCTAAAATCCATGGGGTCACAAAGAGTTGGACATGACTGGGTGACTTCACTTTCACTTTTCATATGAAAAAGTGAAACATTTTTGCTTTTACTTTGGGCTTCCCTGGTAGCTCAACTGGTAAACAATATGTCTGCAATGCAGGAGACCTATGTTCAGTCCCTGGGTTGGGAAGATCCCTTGGAGGAGGACATGGCAACTCATTCCAGTATTCTTGCCTGGAGAATCCCCATGGACAGAGGAGCCTGGCATGCTGCAGACCCTGGGGTCGCAAAGAGTCAGACATGACTGACTAAGCACATATGTATATGTCAATTTTATATCAGAGTATCTAACTTATGGGCTATCAAGAATAGCAGATATCACTCAAAGACTTGATTTTACTCCTCCTTCTAGAGAATGACTTTAGTACACTTTTGGTTGGATGCAGGATAGAGGTAGTGTGTTAGGCAACATTATTGCTATTTCTTTATTTGTAAACTAAGTATGGTTTAAGGAGATACATTAAAAGGACTTCCCAGGTGGTATTAGTGGTAAAGAATCCACCTGCCAATGGAAGAGACATAAAAGACGTGGATTTGATCCCTGGGTTGGGAAGATTCCTTGGAGGAAGGCACGGCAACACACTCCAGTATTCTTGCTTGGAGAATCCCACAGACAGAGGAGACTGGAGGGCTACAGTCCATGGGGTTGCAAAGAGGCAGATAGTACNAGAAAGGAATGGCAACCCACTCCAGTATTTTTGCTTGGAGAATTCCATGGACAAAGGAGTCTGGTGAGCTACAATCCATGAGGTCGCAAAGAGTCCGACAAGACTGAGCTAATAACACTTTCACTATATACATATTCCCTGGTGGCTCAGAGGTAAAGCCTTTGCCTGCTATGCGGGAGACTCAGGTTTGATCCCCTGGAGAAGGAAATGGCAATTCACTCCAGTACTCTTGCCTGGAAAATTCCCTGGGCTAAAATCCATGGGGTCACAAAGAGTTGGACATGACTGGGTGACTTCACTTTCACTTTTCATATGAAAAAGTGAAACATTTTTGCTTTTACTTTGGGCTTCCCTGGTAGCTCAACTGGTAAACAATATGTCTGCAATGCAGGAGACCTATGTTCAGTCCCTGGGTTGGGAAGATCCCTTGGAGGAGGACATGGCAACTCATTCCAGTATTCTTGCCTGGAGAATCCCCATGGACAGAGGAGCCTGGCATGCTGCAGACCCTGGGGTTGCAAAGAGTCAGACATGACTGACTAAGCACATATGTATATGTCAATTTTATATCAGAGTATCTAACTTATGGGCTATCAAGAATAGCAGATATCACTCAAAGACTTGATTTTACTCCTCCTTCTAGAGAATGACTTTAGTACACTTTTGGTTGGATGCAGGATAGAGGTAGTGTGTTAGGCAACATTATTGCTATTTCTTTATTTGTAAACTAAGTATGGTTTAAGGAGATACATTAAAAGGACTTCCCAGGTGGTATTAGTGGTAAAGAATCCACCTGCCAATGGAAGAGACATAAAAGACGTGGATTTGATCCCTGGGTTGGGAAGATTCCTTGGAGGAAGGCACGGCAACACACTCCAGTATTCTTGCTTGGAGAATCCCACAGACAGAGGAGACTGGAGGGCTACAGTCCATGGGGTTGCAAAGAGGCAGATAGTACAGAAGCAAATTAGCACATACGCATGCAAGGAGATGCATATGGGTGGCAAGTTGACAAAGGGTGGACTTATAATTAATAATTGTATATGTCAACTTGACACAAGATACCCAGATTAAATGTTATTTCTAGGTGTGTCTATGAAGTTGTTTCCACATAAGGTTACGTTTGAATCAATGAACTCAGTAGATTGCCCTCCTCAACATGGATGAGCATCATTCAGTCCACTAGCACCTTACTAGAACAAAAGGTGTAGGGATAATTTGATTCTTTTTTCTTTTTTTCCTTGAGCTGAAATATCTCATCTCATTTTCTCTTGCCCTAGGGTTTGTACTAAATTACACTATCTGTTTTTCTGGGGGTCTCTAGCTTATAGATAATAAATTGTGAGACTTCTCAATTTTCATAAATGTGTGAGTCAATTTCTCCTAATCTCTTTATTATATATATTTTGTATATACACATACCCATGTGTATGTGTATATACTTGGGGCTTTCCCAAGTAACTCAGTGGTAGAGAATCTGATACATACAATTTCTTCTACTTTTTTGGCCTTGGAGAACATTAAGATTTTTAATCATTCTAAGTCTGTAACAATTATCACAGTCTCTCCAATCTAATGCAAACAGTATTTAAATTATGTGTCCATGGATTATAATTACACAATTTATTTAGAGATATTTGATCCAAGATATAGTTTCTCAGATTACAAATATTATTGATGTTCTCTTTAAAGTGCTAATTATCTATAGATATTTTAAGCCTAAATCTCTCTCTCTCTCTTTCACACACACACACACACACACACTCACCCCTTTAGAAAGCCAATGAAATTATGGTATCAGTATATAGTAGTAGTATCTTCTCCAATTGCAGAAAAAGTAAAACAACCCTCAGAAGGCATTATTCTAGTATAAAGAAATATGAAGGGAGTTAGCATCAAATGATATGAGGTGAANACACTCCCCCCCGTTAGAAAGCCAATGAAATTATGGTATCAGTATATAGTAGTAGTATCTTCTCCAATTGTAGAAAAAGTAAAACAACCCTCAGAAGGCATTATTCTAGTATAAAGAAATATGAAGGGAGTTAGCATCAAATGATATGAGGTGAAAATATTTTCACATTCAGCTGAGGAGCTGAAGGGCAAATAACTCCATCTCTGGAATTTGATGAGCCCTAAAATGTGAGTAATTTCCTTTTATCTCTAAAGAGAGCTGTGAAAGTCTCACATAAGTCTAGCTTCCATTTGGTCCTCCTGTCAACATGATTAACTGAAGTCTTTAAGTGGTTATTATGAGTTCTAATAAGGAGGCTGTGAGTGAATATTTTGTCTTTTAGAGTAACACTTCTGCTTACTCAACTCTGAAACAAACATGACAAGGCAACAGGCACAAAATTGCTAATGAAAGTTAGTTTTCTAAGGTATCACAATCCACTCTTTGAACACAGAANAAGAGGCTGTGAGTGAATATTTTGTCTTTTAGAGTAACACTTCTGCTTACTCAACTCTGAAACAAACATGACAAGGCAATAGGCACAAAATTGCTAGTGAAAGTTAGTTTTCTAAGATATCACAATCCACTCTTTGAACACAGAGTGTGTTATTGAGAGAAGACTATTTTTGCCTGGAAAATTCCATGGACAAAGGAACCTGGCAGGTATAGGGTCACAAAGAC
>SJYW01039982.1:0-12569 GCA_006410735.1 Raphicerus campestris | reverse complement strand
AGAATAATACATAGCCAGAAAAAATGAAATTTTGCCATCTCCAACAATATGGATGGACCCAGAGGGTATTATGCTTAGTGAAATAAGTCAGACAGAGAAAGACAAATACTGTATGGTATCACTTTATGTGGAATCTAAAAAACACAACAGGTGTGAATATAGCTAAAGAAGAAACAGACTCACAGAAGTAGAGAAAAGACTAGTGGTTACAAGAGGGGAGAGGAAGGGTGGAAGGGGCAAGACAGAAGTAGAGAATTAAGAGGTACAGACTGGGACTTTTCTGGTGTTCTAACGGCCATGGCTCCATGCTCCCAGTGCAGGGTGTGCGGGTTCAATCCCTGGTCAGGGACCTATATCCCACACACCGCAACTAAGAGTTTGCATTCTGCAACGAAAANGATAGAAGTAGAGAATTAAGAGGTACAGACTGGGACTTTTCTGGTGTTCTAACGGCCATGGCTCCATGCTCCCAGCGCAGGGTGTGCGGGTTCAATCCCTGGTCAGGGCCTATATCCCACACACCGCAACTAAGAGTTTGCATTCTGCAACGAAGAAGATCCCACATGCTGCAACACAGATCAGAGATCCTGTGTGCTGCAACTAAGAGCTGGCACAATCAAATAAATGTTTTTTAAAAAGAGGTACAAACTACCAAGTATAAAATACGCTACAACGATACACTGCACAGCACAAGGAATATAGCTAATGCATTATGATAACTGCAAATGAAATATAATCTTTAAAATTTTTGAATCACCATCTTGTACATCTGAAACTGATATATCATAAACAAACTATGGAGAAGGCAATGGCACCCCACTCCAATACTCTCGCCTGGAAAATCCCATGGACGGAGGAGCCTGGAAGGCTGCTGTCCATGGGGTCGCTGGGGGTAGGACACGACGGAGCGACTTCACTTTCACGCACTGGAGAAGGAATGGCAACCCACTCCAGTGTTCTTGCCTGGAGAATCCCAAGGACTGGGGAANCCATGGACGGAGGAGCCTGGAAGGCTGCTGTCCATGGGGTCGCTGGGGGTAGGACATGACTGAGCGACTTCACTTTCACGCTCTGGAGAAGGAATGGCAACCCACTCCAGTGTTCTTGCCTGGAGAATCCCAGGGACTGGGGAGCCTGGTGGGCTGCCATCTATGGGGTCGCACAGAGTTGGACACGACTGAAATGACTTAGCAGCATAATGCGTCTCAATAAACTGGGGGAAGAGAATAATTTCCTTATATACACAAGCATAGGAAACACAAGTAGGAAAGACATGAACCTGCTTTACTCTGTACTCTTCAGACCACATCAATAATACTGGGCAATGCACTTAAGAGGACAACATATCAAACAGAGTAACAATTTTTACCTAACAGTAAGATTTATAATGTAGAGTCCTGGAGATTACTTATAAAAATAGTCTCTATTTCACTGAGTCTGAAGATGGGACCTAGAAATCTGACTTTTTTTTTTTAAGTTTCTATAAAACACGCAGAAAATAAAATGGCAATAAGCACATACCTATCAACATTACTTTAAAAGAAATGGACTAAATTCTCCAATCAAAAGGGATAAAGTGACTATACAAATTTTTTTTAAAAAGCCCCAACTATGTGATGCATGTAAGAGACAAACTTCAGCTTTAGTTATACGTATAGGCTCAAAATGAANACCTATCAACATTACTTTAAAAGAAATGGACTAAATTCTCCAATCAAAAGGGATAAAGTGACTATACAAATTTTTTTTAAAAAGCCCCAACTATGTGATGCATGTAAGAGACAAACTTCAGCTTTAGTTATACATATAGGCTCAAAATGAAGGGATATTCCATGCAAATGGAAACCAAAAGAGAGCCTAGGAAGCTATATTTATTTCAGAGGAGATAGCCTTCAACTCAAAAGTTGAAAAAGGAAACAAAGAAGGTTATCATATGATGATAAATGGGTCAAATTCATCAAAAGGATATATTAATCACATATAAACATACATACACACACACCTAACAATGTACCACATACATATCTTAAGCAGATAAAGGAAGAAACAGACAGCAATGCAATAACAGTAGGGGACTCCCAATGCCCCACTTTCAACAATGGATAAACTCAGAAACCAGTAAGGAAACCTTGTTTCTGAACTATACGTTAAACCAAATGGGTCTAACAGAGAAACATAGACCATCCCACCCCAAAGCAGAAGATACACAAAACATGACTTCCCTGGTGGCTCAGATGGAAAAGCGTCTAGCTATAATGCGGGAGACCTGGGTTCGAGCCCTGAGTTGGGAAGATCCCCTGGAGAAGGAAATGGCAACCCACTCCAGTACTATTGCCTGGAAAATCCCATGGACAGAGGAGCCTGGTGGGCTACAGTCTATGGGGTCGCAGAGTCGGACAGGATTGAGCAACTTCACTTTCCTTTACCCTAAAGCAGAAGCATACACAAAACATACTCCAACACAGATCACTGTGCAGTCACAAAACAAGTCTTAGCAAGTGTAAGAAACTGAAATCATACCAAGTATCATTTCTGACCTAGATGATACCACTGACAGAAGGAAAACTGGAAAATCCAAAGACGTGAAAATCAAACAACATATCCCTGAACAACCAATAGGTAAGTGGAGAAGTCAAAAAGGTAATTTTAAAAATCTTGAAACAAATGAAAAGGAAAACACAACATTCCAAAATTCATGGGATGCAACAAATGCAGTCTTAAGAGGGAAGTTTATAGCTCTAAATGCCTACATTAAGAAATAAATATATATATCAAATAAACAACCTAAAAAACTTCAGCAAACTAGATCAACTAAGTCCAAAGTTAGCTGAAAGAAATAACAATGATGACAGCAGAAATAAATAAAATTGGGACCAGAAAAGCAATAGAAAAATCAACAAAATAAGAGCTGGTTTTGATAAAATAAACAAAATTCAAAATCCTTTAGCCAGATAAACTAAAACAGAGAAGACTCAAACAAAATCAGAAGTGAAAGAGAAGACATCACATCTGATACCACCTAAATACAGAGAATCAAGAGGTTACTATAAATAATTGTTACCAACAAACTGGGATAACCTAGATGAAATGGATGACTTCCTAGAAGCATAAACTCTATCAAGAAAGAAAACATGAAGAAACAGAACATCTGAACAGACCTATTACAGAGTAAGGAGACTGATTCAGTGATGAAACAACTCCTAACGGCAACAACAAAAAAGCCAGAAACAGCGGTTCCACTAGTATGTGTTTAGTCGCTCACTCGTGTCTGATTCCTGTGACCCCATGGACTGGCAGGTCCACGTGGAGCCTAGCAGGCTCCTCTGTTCCTGGAATTTTCCAGGCAAGAATACTGGAGTGGGTAGCCATTCCCTTTTCCAGGGGATCTTCTCAACTTAGGAATTCTCTAGTAAATTCTACAAACATCTGAAAATGAGTTCAGAACAATCCTTCTCAAACTCTTGCAAACAACCAAGGAGGAGAAACTCATTTTAGCAGACTAGCATTACCCTGATACCAAAGCCACATACAGACACAAACAACACAACGAAAGAAAACTACAGGCCAACGTGTCTGATGAATACAGATATAAAAACACTCAGCAAAGTACAAGCAAATTCAACAGCACATTAAAAAGTCACCATGATCAACTGAAATTTATCCCCACGGTGCAAGAATGGTTCAACATCTGCAAATCAACAAATGTGATTTAACACAATGAAAGTTTAAAATCATATTATTTCGACAGATGCAGAAAAATGATTTAACAAAAATTCCACATGCTTTCATGATAAAAACTTTCAACAAAGAGAGTAGAAAAGAAATGTACATCAACATAATAAAAGCCAGACAACAGTTAATATCACACTCAATGGTGAAATGCTTGAAGTCTTTCCTCTAAGATCAGGAATAAGTCAAGAATGCCCATTCTTACCATTCCTATTCAAAATAATATTGGAAGTGTTAACCAAAGCAATTAGGCAAGAAAATAAAATAAAAGGCATTTAAATCAGAAAGAAAGAAAAGTGTCTCTGTCTGCAAATGACGTGATCTGCTATATAAAACATCCTAATGACTATACCAAAAAAACTAATCAATAAATTCAGTAAAATTATAGGATACAAAACCAACATATAGAAACCAAAGCATTTCTGTTCATTCTCTAAGAAATATCTGAAAAAGAAATAATGAAAGCAAACCCCTTTATAATAACACTGAAAACAATAAAATACTTACAAATATATTAACCAAGCAGGTGAAAAATCCGTATTCTAAAAACCATAAGACACTAAGAAGTTGAAGACACAAATAAATGGGATTATAGCTCATATTCATAAACTAGAAGACAATGTTGTTTAAAAAAACTAGCCATAATACCCAAAGCCATCCATATTGATTTAATGCAATCCTTAAAAAAAGCCCAACTGCATTTTTCTACAGAAATAGCAAATAATTGTAAAATTTGTACAGAACCACGAAAAACTCATATAGCCAAAAAAATCCTGAGAAGAAAAAAAAAATCACACTTCCTGATTTTTACCTATATTACAAAGCTATAATAATCAAAACAGTATGATACTGGCATTAAAAACAGACATATAGATCAATGAAACAGAATTGAGAGCCCAGAAATAAACCCATGTATATGTGGTCAACCAATATTTGACAAAGTAGTCAAAATACTCAATTGAGAAAAGCCAATCTCTACAATAAATATTGCTGGGGAAATTGGATATTTACATGCAAAAGACTGAACTGAAACCCTCTCTTACACCACTCACAAGATGAACTCAGAAATGGATTCTTAAAGATGTAAATGTAAGACCTTAAACAAAAACTCTTAGAAGAAAATAAGATTAAAAGATCCTTGACATTTTCTTGAAATGACTTTTTCAGATATGGCACCAAAAGAAAGAATCAACAAATGAGACTACATCAAACTAAAAAGCTTTTGCACAGCAAAAGAATCAACAAAATGAAAAGGCAATCTACAGAGTAGGAGAAAATATTTGCAAATCATGTATTAGCCCATATTTCATAAGGGCTAATATCTAAAATATATAACTCATAAAATTCAATAACAAAAAGCAAATAATCTGATTAAAAATGAACAGAGGACTTGAACAGACATTTTTCCAGAGAAGACATACAAATGGCCAACAAGCACATGAAAAGATACTCAACATCACTAAGTATCAGAAAAATGCAAATCAAAACCTCAATGAGATACCACCTGACACCTCAAAAAAACAGGAGATAAGTGTTGAGAACGTGAGAAAAGGAAACCCCTCTGTATTTTTGACAGAAATATAAATCAGTATAGCACTATGGAAAACAGTATTGATATTCCTCAAAAAATTAAAAATAAAACTGCCATATGATCCAGCAATCCCACTTCTGGTTTTACATCCAAAAGAAATGAAATCACCATGTCAAAGAGACTTCCATACTCCCTGTGTTCATTATAGCATTATTCACAGTAATGAAGACATGTAACCAAAGTGTCCATCAATAGAAAATGGATAAAAATGGATATATATACATACACTAGAATATTATTCAGTCATTTTTTTTAAAATGAAGGAAATTCTGCTATTTGGGACACATCAATGAAACTTGAGAGCTGAAATAAGTTAGAGAAAAACATGTACTCTATGATATCATTTATATATGGAATGATAGTGCAAACTCATTGAAACAGAGAATGGCGTTTGCCAGGGGCTTGGACTGAGGAAATGGGAAGAGGCTGGGCAAGAAATACAAATCTCCAATTATGAGATGAATTCAATCTGGGGATCTAATGTACAGTGTGGTGACTACAGTTAATACTATTACATAGTTGAAAGTTGCCATGAGAGTAAATCTTAAATGTTCTCACCACATACCCACACACAAGTGGTAATCATGTGAGGTGACAGAGGCATTAACTAACTGTACTGTAGTGATCATTTCAAAATACATACACGTACCAAATAATCACTTTGCACATCTTCAACTTACATAGTGTTATACATCATTATTCTCGAGAAATCTGAGACAAGAGCAAGATCTTTAAAAAGAAATAGTAATATAAAATGACAAACTAACATCTTTGTAAAAGTTGAAATACAAATGAAATTTTAAAATACACCATGTATTTTTTGTCCTGTTCAAAAGTCTTTCACAACAAATATTCCAGATGTAGAAAAATTCTACTCATTTTGCATTGACACTGGTCAAATATAAGGTGTATCAAAAAAGAATCCCTCAGGTGAAGTACTGGGGCACATGTTACCTCTATAATTGCCTATAATTTAACAATAAACTATTTTGCTTACTCTGGTTTTGGTTTTGCTTTGAAATACTGCTTTTAATATTCAGATTTTACATTAAGTTCTTATTTCATACTGAAGTATTCCATAAAAACATTCATACTTTCAATCCCTTAGTATTCAGGGAGGGGGGAACCCTACAGTCTATCAGTGAATATTCTAAACTTAAAAACACCATCAAACATTATTGGGTAATATTTATATATACAACATCGAGCTCTCATAGCAAGGTTAACAGTACCACACAAAATACTAAATTGTAACTGCCAATTTACCAATTTACTTTGCTCCCAAACTTGTTATTTCTTGGAACACCACTCATAGGAGTTATAATTAATATAAACTTATTTTACTCCTAAGAATACCTGTTAGCAGCAGATAGAAGGATGAAAACATATTTATAAGATGGCAAAAACTATGAGTAAGACCAGCTTATTAATCATGATTCAGCCTTTCTCCCAGATGCTTCTTTCTCAGTTCCCAGACCTTTACTTTCTACTCAGTATGTTAGCATGCACTATTCTTGCTTTCCCCTTGATGCCAGTGGAACTCTTAAAACAAATGGTAACCGATAGTACTGATTGTTAAGCTTTAATTCTCAGGAAATTTTAAATTCCTTTTTCCTGTTTCCCTGACTATTTAAATAATTTTTCTCAGCTTTTGGAATTCGAATAAACATAAAATTTCCTGAGAAATGCTAGGAATGCCTTCCACAGGGAAATTCTATTTTATCCAGAGATCATTGCTGTGAGTCTCCAAAATCTGTCCTAAAGTGAACAGCATCCATTCAGTTCAGTTCAGTCCCTCAGTCGTGTCTGATTCTTTGCAACCCCATGAATTGCAGCACGCCAGGCCTCCCTGGCCATCACCAACTCCCGAAGTTCACTCAGACTCACGTCCATCAAGTTGGTGATGCCATCCAGCCATCTCATTCTCGGTCAACTCCTTTTCCTCCTGCCCCCAATCCCTCCCAGCATCAGAGTCTTTTCCAATGAGTCAACTCTTTGCATGAGATGGCCAAAGTACTGGCCAGCATCATTCCTTCCAAAGAAGGATACAAAGCATCATTCCTTCCAAAGAACACCCAGGACTGATCTCCTTTAGAATGGACTGGATTGGGAGTTACTAATCAGCAATATTCACCCAATCTTCCTATTTCATCTCCCTTGTATCCCAATTTCCAGAGATACCTGGTATTGCCTACTTTTTGAGGATTTACAAGGTAAATCTGATCTGCCAATTTAGGGTTCATGAGTCTTGCGTGTCTAGACAAAATGACATTCTTGTTTAAGCTTTTCAGTTGTGAGTGTCTAGATAAATTGTCACTCATTCTTATTTAAGCTTTTCAGTTTTTCAAACTGTACTGCTCATCTCCTTGCCTGATGTTCTGTCCTCTGGATCCTTACTATAGTTTCAGTAGGGTTTCAACAGGCAGCTAGATCAGAAGTTAATTTACCATCTTAATCCAGTAAGAATCTTCACTTTTAACTAGTGTCTTAAGTGACTGGTTGCATGCAGTCTCAAAACACACTTTCAAACACTAACTGGAGGACAGTCAGAAGAAAGTACCCAGAAGAGTTAACACAATGAGGAGTACTTGGAGCTAAGGAGATGGACAAAGGAGAATATGCTGGCAGCCACAACAGCAACTCCAAAAGCTAAAGAGCTAATGGGGGAAGAGAAGTTAGGCTCGTTCTCCATGCCTCCAAGGAAAGCTAGAACCAGTGTGGGAAAACTGCAGGGCAGGGATCTCGTACAAGACAGAGAACTTAAACTTTCCCCAAAAGGAGTGAACTGCCCCGGGAAGCCAGAAATGCAAGAACAGGCTGCAGTGCTACCACTTATTCGGGGTACCACCAACAGCATCTAAGCCCCAGATGGTTGTCTGGTCCAACCGGTGGCTGCGGCAAGACTCTTACACACGCAGAACAAAGTTAATGGATAATTAGAAGCGAGAANTCCATGGAATTCTCCAGGCAGGAATACTGGAGTGGGTTGCCACTCCCTTCTCCAGGGGCTCTTCCCAACCCAGGGATTGAGCCTGGGTCCCCGGCACTGCAGACAGATTCTTTACCGTCTGAGCCGCCAGGGAAGGATCTCCATTGCTGCCCTGCAAATAGGATCGTCTGTACCACCTTTCTAGATTCTATGGTGGTGGTGGTTCAGACGCTAAGTCGTGTCTGACTCTTGCAATCCCATGGACGATAGTCTGCCAGGTTCCTCTGTCCATGGGATTCTCCAGGCAAGAGCAGTGGAGTGGGTTACCATTTCCTTCTAGATTCTATATATTTTGTTTTGCTGACTGACTCCACTCTGCAACCCACTCCTGAACCCACCTACCCTTGGTAACTTTTAAGGGAACAAAAGTCAAGGGGGACACAGAGGATCCATCTTTGGTTGGTTCAGCTCAACTTCACAGCCATATTTCTGCCACATTCTAAGTCACCGTGCCCTCCTGGTCCCTGGCCCATTCTGCTCCCCCGCTGGGAGGCACTGTCCACCCTGGCTGATTCTTCTCCCTCTCTGGGCCCGTTCCCTGGGCCAGCCTGGTTATCGCGTGCCCCTGTGGCACCCCGTCCCTCTGCTGTAGGCGGATCCATCAGGGTTGAAATTCACATTTATTTGTGTAATTCTTTAATTAATGTCCTCTTCCCCCATGGGCCATAGGAGGGTAAGAACAGCATGTTTTATTAACCATTGTATCCCCAACACCGGGCAGTTCAAGCAGCCTTTAATTTATTAATCATTGTTTTCCCAGCATTTAGTCAGTCACATAGCCTTTAATTGCATCCTCTGGGCCTGGGGAGACGAGGTCATTTCCTCACTGATTAAACCCAAATTAGCACCTGAGGCTATTTCCTCCTCACTTCCTGGATCTTTCAATCAGCCTGGTCTTCGTCTAGCTCCTCTGCCAGCATCCATCGGCATCAGCCCCTCTGATCGCTCTCTTGCCCTCACTTCTGGCTGAATTCACTTCCCCCCATTCCTGTGCGTTAACAATTTTCTCTAATGATCTCTCTCATCTGACAACAAACTCGCATTCGCCTCTGGAGAATTTCTGAAGATTAGTTCCCGTTTATCCGTTCTTTCTCACACAGAAGAGAAAAAAGCAACGTTAAGGACGTTGACCGACTTCACACAACCCAGTTAGCCGTTGGTGCTTCCCTATCCTTTCCTTAATTTTTCAGCAGTTTTTGCTGTTTGACTGTCTCAAAACCAAATTTTCATTAGGCATGCTCAATAACTTGACCCCAGAAAAGGAAATATAAGGATAATACACATGATTTTGCAGTGGAGGGATAAATTAGGAGTTTGGGATTAACACATATGCTACTTTATTTAAAGAGATAACCAATAAGGACCTACTGTAAATAGCACAGGGGCCTATACTCAACATCTTGTAATAACCTATAAATGGAGGAGAATGTCAAAAAGCAAGAAGATATCTCTTGTTAGATGAGACAGATCATTAGCTGCTACTGCTAAGTCGCTTCAGTCGTGTCCGACTCTACGCGACCCCATAGACGGCAGCCCACCAGGCTCCCCTGTCCCTGGGATTCTCCAGGCAAGAACACTGGAGTGGGTTGCCATCGCACAGAAATTGGGGAAAGTGAATTCAGCCAGAAGAAGTGATAGCAAGAGAGAGATCGGAAAGCACGATGCAGATGGATGCTAGCAGAGGAGCTGGACGATGGAACATTACGCAGCCATAAAAAGGAAAGGAATCGGGTCACTTTTAGAGATGTGGATGGACCTAGAATCTGTCATACGGAGTGAAGTAAGTTAGAAAGAGAAAAACAAATATCATATACTAATGCATATATGTGGAATCTAGAAAAATGGTACAGATGAACCTACTTGCAAGACAGGAATAGAGATGCAGGCATAGAGAATGAATCTCTGCACAAGCGGGGTAAGGAGAGAGTGGCGCAAAATGAGAGAGGAGCATCAACGCGCATTCCCCACCGGGTGCAAAGCAGATGCTGGTGGGAAGCAGCGGTGCAGCGCCGGGAGCCCAGCTCCCTGCTCCGTGATGACCTGGTGGGGTGGGGAGTGGCAGGCGGGACGGACGTTCAAGAGGGAGAGGGCATAGGTCTACAGAAAACCGACTCACTTCACTGAGCAGCAGAAAGCAACGCAACATTGTACAGCAATCACACTCCGATTTTAAAGAAAGAACAGAAAGAACGCATGTGGTAATAAACATGTACGTATATAGACACGTGTAATTGAATCAGTTTGCTTTACACCTGAAACGAATATAATGTAAATCCACCATAGCCCAATAAAAGCTTTTAAAAGTGAAATAAATCACTAAACATAACTTGGGATGATAGCAGAAGGGAAAAAAAAAAAAAGCAAGCACACAATTTCGACAGACAGGAAGGCCCATTCACGGCCAAATGGCAGCCCACCTGAAAGCTGATGACAAGGACCGAGCCAGCAGCACCTGCTGAAGAAGGAGCGTCCCCGCGCTGGAACAGAAGTTTGGCACAACCTCAGAGGCAGAGCTGCCAGGCCCCAGACCTCCACCCCAAACACCAGGGGGCGCTGTGTGTCAAGGCTGGGCATGGCAGGTGTGAAGGGGGCAGCACGTGGTGAACGGTGCTCCCAGGGCATCAGGTCAGCCAGGGCCCGGCTACAGCGTCCCAGCATGTCTGCTGTTCTCTGCGTTGATGGCGTCATCTTCGTGCAGCTGAGCACCACGACCTCAGAGGTCAGCATTCCAAGTCCCCTCCCAGCCGCGGACGAGACAAAGACTTTGAAGACGGCAGCGCTTCACTTCACTCCACGCCAGGCAAGCTCCATGTATTTCTTACTAACTCTGCTCGCGTATCAGCACTTGGGCCCACCCAGAACAACAAGGGAGGCTGGGTTGCTGACCTGGAAACTCGAGTCATGGAAGAATTCATTGGGGCAAAGGGCGTGTGAAACGGAGGATAGCTTTGTGACTGGCTGTGAACGCAGGTCAACTGTCACCAAGGTGGGAAACAGGCCTGTTACCTGGAATATAAGAGCCAGCGTGCCGATTCCGCCTTTCAGCTGACTTCAGCGAAGAGGCCTCAGCCACCCCCTGTGCAGAGGAGACTGCAGGCCCTAGAGGAGCGTGTGTGTGTCTGTGTGTGTTGTGTGTGCACGCTCAGTCATGGTCACCTCTTTGCGACGCCATGGACTGTTGCCCACCAGGCTCTTGTTCATAAAATTTTCCAGGCAAAAATACTGGAGTGCCATTTCCTACTCCAGGGGACCTGGTGGTAAAGAATCTGCCTGCCAATGGAAGAGATACAAGAGACACAGGTTCAATCCCTTGGGAAGCCTAGAGGCAGAAGATAGCAAACTGGCTCAAGGCCATCTATCGGATGAAGGAGCCTTTAGAACTTCATGCCCTGGGGCAGGTTAGAGGCCTCGACATCCAGAAGTTCAGGCTGGGAGGTTGAGTTTTATTGGAGAAGGGGAAAGATTTTGATAGGTAGAGACTGCCCGCCATGATGGATACATAAATTATAAGCATGATCAAGCTTCATTTTCTCTATCTGGTCTGGCAAACCTGGAGATGTTAGTGCTGGGAATTTAACTTAAATTTAGCTTTCTGACTTGCCCCTGAGGACAGAAGAGTGAGCTAGGGGGAGTCAGAGCTGCCAGGATGCTCTGAAAAATTGAATCCACTCACCACCTAGGATGCAGAGATGTTACAACAGTTTCTAAAGAAGGAGAGGAGACTAGTTGTCTGCCCCTAGACAATGGGGACTTGGGGATAGCAGACCGGCCAGAATATCCATTTGTCTGTCTTTCCTTGTAGATAAGGTGTCACTTAGGGTCGAAGTTTTCTTGTTCCTCGAGGAGAGCAGACCAGCACATCCAGGTCCGCAGGCTAGGCTAACCCTAGAGGTTTTCTGACCTCAAAAAAGATTCCATCCTGGCTGCCCACGGGCAAGTTCTCACAAATGAGCATCCAAAATACAAACCAAGTGATCTGGACGAATGGAGCCCAGCATGGGAGCGGGCAATCCTCCTCCACAGTGGACTCTGCCTGCAGAGCTACACAGACGAGGGCGGCCGTGTGTGTCCCTTGACTGGATGTTCTTCACAGCAGGGACAGGAGGCCTGACACCGCATCTCCAAGGAGTGGGATTATGGGAACAAAGTGTTTCTTTCCAAGGAAGCAATTTCTGAAATTTGTGTCACATTGCCATGCCAAGTCCATAGGTAGGATTATGTATCACGGATCCCTGGGCTGCAGCCCAACAGGAGCACATT
>SJYW01039980.1:7958-22366 GCA_006410735.1 Raphicerus campestris | reverse complement strand
ACAACCAAATAACAAAAAAGTTTCAAATATGGCATCTCCAGCAAACTTGTACTTATATTTATGCTTCTTTTTTTAATCTAAGTTGTACTGAAAATTTACCTGATTGTTTATTATTTAACTCTTGTATGATGGATGTTTAAAATGCAGTGGTAAAGACATGACCTTGAATGGTTGAGTCCCTTTGCTTTCCACTTGAAATCATCACAACATTGCTAATTGGATATACACTGATATAAAAAGCATAAAAAATGCAGATAAAAAATGAGTAAAGAAAAAGAAAGACATGACCTTCTCTCTAAAGTATCTTGAAGACTCATAGGGGAGTGTCAGTAGGGTTTGTTTGAAAGCAGATGCTGAGACAGTTAAGAGCAGTAAAGGGTTATTAGGAGGAAGGGCTATGGGTGATAAAAAGAGAAGGGGGAAAAGTACTGGGCAGAGAGAACTTTCAAGGTTTTGCCCAGATATGGCAAAATCTTGGTCAGTACACTGGGAAGCTACAGAGCAAACACTGCCTGTTAGAGGAGCCCTTCATTGGCAGAAATGGCCAGGCTCCTGTACCCCTGCAGAGCTAAGATCACCAGGTGCTTCCTGGGAAAGACATGGCCTTCCTTATAACCTCAGGAAGATCCCGAAGGTGTAACAGCTGGAGGCTGTCAGTTCACTACACTCCTTACAGCTAAATAAGGTTTTCTTTAAAGAACAACTGAGCAACAAACTTCCATAGCTTTCATGAGGAGAAAAAGGTACACACACACACACACACACACACACACACACACACACAGAGTACAATTTTTGTGCCATATAAAATAATAGAACTATATATAAGTTAAATTAATGAATCAATGCTAAGAAATACAGCATTGCGTGCAAGTCGATTTGCATCTCATTAGAACTTTTAAGAGTGAAAAATCAAATAGTTCAAGGGGCATGTTGTGATCAGCATTTTTAAACATAATTTAAAAAGAATTTAAATTATTGTTTTTAAGACTTAGTTGAAACTTCTGATTCCATAATTGCCATTTTCTGACTGAGGGGCTGGATGATTAACTTAACATACTTTAGTAGATAAAAAATAAACCCTTGGATTATAAATTCATTCATAATCTCTCAAAATGGATTTCCATGAGTAGTAGTAACACAGAATAGTAACCTATGTGTATTACATTTTTTTCCATTTTCAAATTCATTAGGGAGAAATAGGATAAATAAGATAGTCATAGATATTTTCTGCAAAATTTCTTAAGGACTTTGATGTGCAAATATACACTATAATCTCAAATGATGGAAGGGGCAGGGTGAACAGTATATATGGAATTTCTTACACTTAATGGAATACAGGAGAAAAACTAGATTGGGAATTGCTGAACTAATGAACTTGACATTTATCCATATGAAGTAATTTAGTTAATCATTCCAATTTTTAAAAACATCCCAAAATTAGACTAATTATTTTATCTGCATATCTGACATTAGCTAGACAAAGTCTAATTTTCTGTTTCATTGTTAAAGGAAAATGTTCTTTCTGAAATAAATCACATATTTTGAAACCATTAGTTAATAACACTAACTAGAGGCTAAAGGCAGCTATAATTATTTGTATCATCATCTGGAATTGGCTTTCCTTTTAATAGAGCCCATTTGCACTATAATAAAAAGCATGATAGGAACTGATTAAAGCTGGCTGGAACAGTTTTCATTTAAGAATTTCTCTTCCTGTGTCAGCCAATGTTTCTCTCTTAATGTTATTTTAATGCAGTCATTTTGTGTTTGAAAATGAAGGCAATCATGTCAGTCCACGAGTTGGCAAAAGACAGTAATTGATTTTTACAAATCAGTCACCTTTAAAAATCCATATCAGATGAATATTTATTATTTTACAAGAACAAATCACTTTCTTTAGAAGCAAGAATAAATGCACAATAAAGCAATGTATTTTGAAAGAATGGAAATGTAAGAAATAGCTTGCTTTAATGTGTTCTCTACATTGTGTCATTGTAACAAACATTCCTCATTGATTATTCCTCCCACAGTATCCGCAGTTTTCATTAGCTTGCAATGTGACAAATGCAAAAAGTGACAAACTTTAAAAATGATATACTCTGGAACCANACAACCAAATAACAAAAAAGTTTCAAATATGGCATCTCCAGCAAACTTGTACTTATATTTATGCTTCTTTTTTTAATCTAAGTTGTACTGAAAATTTACCTGATTGTTTATTATTTAACTCTTGTATGATGGATGTTTAAAATGCAGTGGTAAAGACATGACCTTGAATGGTTGAGTCCCTTTGCTTTCCACTTGAAATCATCACAACATTGCTAATTGGATATACACTGATATAAAAAGCATAAAAAATGCAGATAAAAAATGAGTAAAGAAAAAGAAAGACATGACCTTCTCTCTAAAGTATCTTGAAGACTCATAGGTGAGTGTCAGTAGGGTTTGTTTGAAAGCAGATGCTGAGACAGTTAAGAGCAGTAAAGGGTTATTAGGAGGAAGGGCTATGGGTGATAAAAAGAGAAGGGGGAAAAGTACTGGGCAGAGAGAACTTTCAAGGTTTTGCCCAGATATGGCAAAATCTTGGTCAGTACACTGGGGAGCTACAGAGCAAACACTGCCTGTTAGAGGAGCCCTTCATTGGCAGAAATGGCCAGGCTCCTGTACCCCTGCAGAGCTAAGATCACCAGGTGCTTCCCGGGAAAGACATGGCCTTCCTTGTGAGCTCAGGAAGATCCCGAAGGTGTAACAGCTGGAGGCTGTCAGTTCACTACACTCCTTACAGCTAAATAAGGTTTTCTTTAAAGAACAACTGAGCAACAAACTTCCATAGCTTCCATGAGGAGAAAAAGGTACACACACACACAGTACAATTTTTGTGCCATATAAAATAATAGAACTATATATAAGTTAAATTAATGAATCAATGCTAAGAAATACAGCATTGCGTGCAAGTCGATTTGCATCTCATTAGAACTTTTAAGAGTGAAAAATCAAATAGTTCAAGGGGCATGTTGTGATCAGCATTTTTAAACATAATTTAAAAAGAATTTAAATTATTGTTTTTAAGACTTAGTTGAAACTTCTGATTCCATAATTGCCATTTTCTGACTGAGGGGCTGGATGATTAACTTAACATACTTTAGTAGATAAAAAATAAACCCTTGGATTATAAATTCATTCATAATCTCTCAAAATGGATTTCCATGAGTAGTAGTAACACAGAATAGTAACCTATGTGTATTACATTTTTTTCCATTTTCAAATTCATTAGGGAGAAATAGGATAAATAAGATAGTCATAGATATTTTCTGCAAAATTTCTTAAGGACTTTGATGTGCAAATATACACTATAATCTCAAATGATGGAAGGGGCAGGGTGAACAGTATATATGGAATTTCTTACACTTAATGGAATACAGGAGAAAAACTAGATTGGGAATTGCTGAACTAATGAACTTGACATTTATCCATATGAAGTAATTTAGTTAATCATTCCAATTTTTAAAAACATCCCAAAATTAGACTAATTATTTTATCTGCATATCTGACATTAGCTAGACAAAGTCTAATTTTCTGTTTCATTGTTAAAGGAAAATGTTCTTTCTGAAATAAATCACATATTTTGAAACCATTAGTTAATAACACTAACTAGAGGCTAAAGGCAGCTATAATTATTTGTATCATCATCTGGAATTGGCTTTCCTTTTAATAGAGCCCATTTGCACTATAATAAAAAGCATGATAGGAACTGATTAAAGCTGGCTGGAACAGTTTTCATTTAAGAATTTCTCTTCCTGTGTCAGCCAATGTTTCTCTCTTAATGTTATTTTAATGCAGTCATTTTGTGTTTGAAAATGAAGGCAATCATGTCAGTCCACGAGTTGGCAAAAGACAGTAATTGATTTTTACAAATCAGTCACCTTTAAAAATCCATATCAGATGAATATTTATTATTTTACAAGAACAAATCACTTTCTTTAGAAGCAAGAATAAATGCACAATAAAGCAATGTATTTTGAAAGAATGGAAATGTAAGAAATAGCTTGCTTTAATGTGTTCTCTACATTGTGTCATTGTAACAAACATTCCTCATTGATTATTTCTCCCACAGTATCCGCAATTTTCATTAGCTTGCAATGTGACAAATGCAAAAAGTGACAAACTTTAAAAATGATATACTCTGGAACCACCTTTTGCTCATTGAGTTACTGCAACTCACATGTAACAGTACAAATTTGTCTAACTTCACTAATATAACCCTGCACAGAAATGATTTGGGGAAATTGAATCATAATATACTTATATGGGGCAAAGGTCTTTGAACTTGTGTTCCACAGAGACTTTGGGGAAGGATGCAGAGAATTGCCATCCTGGATGCCCCAAGATGGTGGGGCAAAGAAAGGAACATTGGATAGGTGCTGAACTTATCCAACACCTCTCCTTTTACAGGGTAAGTTACATTTTGGAGTTCTATGTCGTAATTCATTTGTGGTTAATATAAGCAAAATAAAATATAATTCCAAATGAACAAATTTTACTAGGTGTATTTTTCATTTGTGAATGTGTATCATCAGGAACCCTTTAAAATATAAGCAACAAATTATATAAATACATGAGCTTTTTACATAAAAACAAACGTTCACCAAAATATCTTGAATAAAGTAAAGTTGTTTATACCATAAAGATAATAAAACCAATTATTCCTTTGTTTGGATAACCAAAGGCTCTTAATAAGATTTGAAGGCTTTCTTCCTTCCTTTCATTTTCTTTCATATCCTTAAGGTCAGAAGAGAGGTAGGAGTGAAAATAGTTCCAGGAAGTCTATGCTAAAGGCTGAAGTTGACAAAAAAGATTATTATTATTATGTTTTACCAAGCTCAAGATAGCCAACCTAAGGTAGCAGGGTAAACTATTATTCAATCAATGGTGTTGACTTTCCACATTAGAAATATAAAGTTTCCTCCAGATTCAACTCTTGTACTGCATTTCATTCTTAGAGGAGAGCAATTCTTTTATTTCTCACTAGTTCCAAGTCATGTCCTACCAGAACCACTGCCAATCTTGGCATTTAGCTCCCCAGGAATAATTAACTTGATGGAATAAAGGTTAAAAGATCTTCCAAAAAATGTGACCAGATATTCAAAAGGTAGTATACACTTTTTGACAGCAGGTTATAGACATGTTAAGGCAAATCACATCCAATTTAGGAGGGATTCTATACAGTCCATGGAATTCTCCTGGCCAGAGTACTGGGATGGGTAGCTGTTCCCTTCTCTAGGAGATCTTCCCAACCCAGGGATTGAACCCCGGTCTCCCACATTACAGGTGGATTCTTTACCAGCTGAGCCACCAGGGAAGCCCAGTAGGGATTCTAGTTGAATCCAAACTAGAGGAAGTAGATTCCTACTATATGAGCTAAGAAATTGGAAACAGGTTTCCCCTAAGGCTGACAGAAAAAGATGTGGCTCACTCACCTATTTCTCAGCCAAAATATCTTTGTTTTAGGGCTACAACAGCAAGGCTGTAACCCTGAACATAAGAAAATGAATATTTAGAATGCAGTTCTCTTCCAGGTGTATTTAAGAAGGCTCATTCACCCAACAAGTTGAATTGTTAGCTCAATGATCTCAACTCACCATATTTTAGAGGAGTTTTCTCAGTCATTCAGAAACAAAGCATAGCCAAAGGACTGTGTATGTTGTGTGTGTGTGTGTGTGTGCGCGCGCGCGANTGTTAGCTCAATGATCTCAACTCACCATATTTTAGAGGAGTTTTCTCAGTCATTCAGAAACAAAGCATAGCCAAAGGACTGTGTATGTTGTGTGTGTGTGTGTGTGTGTGTGTGTGCGCGCGCGCTTGGCATTGGTTGAAAAGCTCTGATTTTAGTTGTGTAATCTCGACCTGAGTCACACAGTCATTTCTGTAATCCTCAAGTAAGGAAAGTCCTGTCGTTTTCTAGGATCAGGGGAGACTGCTGGCTCCCAGCATTGTCTCCTCCAGGGGAGTAGAACTCACTATTAAATTGAGGAGTGGAATAAGAATCGCCAGGCTAGAGTAAGTGGAGTTGGACCATGGCCAAAGAAATTTCATGATCAAAGGCAATGCTGCTTCTGCTGGGTGGAAGATGAGAGCAGACAGATTAAGGCAGGTTCTTTTGGTTCAGGTTTGGGGAGAATGCTATAAAAGTTTGGAATCAACACTATGGACTCAATCCTGAAAGTAAATTAAATTGTCCTAAAATGATTTTAATAGCCTTAGTTTTCTTCTGAAGAGATGAAAAACCCCAGGTTTGGCTGCTGCCCTGTGTCCTTAGATTTTTTTTTTCTAAGTCTCGTTCCTTGGCAGGCAGATTATTTATCATTGAGCCACCAAGGAAGCCCTTTAAGATGAACAGAGAGACCAAAATCAACTTATTATTGTTATTTTTTTTAATGGAATGGAATTAGTAGGTGAGGAGGTTAGACTCATAGTCTCAGAAATTATTGTGTAAAGTTCTGGAAGATCATTTTTGAAAATTCTTTAAAATTGGTAATGCTTGGTAAGTGTTTAGAAGAGAACTGGGAGATAAAACAAGAATTGCAAGAGGGCTTCATTATATGGTATTTTGAATCTTGAAGTATGTGATATATTAACTATCCCAACAAACAAAAATAAAATTAAAAGAAAAGCATAAATAAACTTCCTATGGGAAGAACCAGTTTTAGCCATAAAAAGATAACAAATATGCAGTGTTTTCTTCCTGAATTGCTTTTCATTTTCTAAACAATAGAATCTCAATAGCACCCCTATGATATATATATACCATTGCCGTAACCCTATGCCCTCCTCTGTCCCTGAAGCTAGCATAGTCCCCTATACATACTAACTATAGAAAATTATATACAAAACTAGCTTCCCCTTCCTTATGCTTGTTGCTTCTCTTGAATTTAACTTTGCTAGCTAAGGATCATCAACAGGTAGTATGTTGAATGTTTATGAAAGGAGTTTTCTGTGTCGTAGGGTGGAAATCAGACTTATCCTCCAACGTAGGACTTAAGGGTCTAGAACTCTTCCATTAAGAATATAAAAGCTTCTATTCCACCTGAACAGGCAGACTATTGAATGCTATGTGTTACTACATATCTTAGAGCAATTTCTGCATATCACGCAGTCAACATGTAAACAAGACCTAGGGAATCAGAATGTTGTGGTTTAGACTTAACTAGCTGTCAGTTAATTTCTCTGAAACTCAATCTACTTATCTCTGAACAAGGATATAAAGGGTGTCAGGAGGCTTATAGAAAACATATTTGTGTGCATCACCTGACTCATTGCAGCTACTTCTTTAGTAGCTATTAAAATTAATATTGCCCATTCATTGGTGCCATTTTCTTGCCTAACTTGCTCATGGGGACCTACATGCCTTCCTACTTCATATAATTAGGAGCCACTACCTTTCCTTGAAATATGTCAGAAACTCAAGTGTGAACTTTAAATAGTGAGCTTCATGGTGTTTGAAGCTTATGTTATCTGGGCTAAGGGATATTAAATGTGAGTCAAAAACCATTTTTTAAAAAAAACTGCATGATTAACTCTAAGCAAATGATAGAACCCCAGCCTCTTCATGACTTTTAAGTTAATAATGTCAACAGATACTTTGAGAAATCTATGTATATGAAAAAGAGTATTTATTTTGGAAAAAAAAATACTACCCTTATTGAGATCTCTATCCTTTATTAGCCCAGCTGCTCTGTGGACCCAAGAACATTTCCTGGGTGATTTGTATCTTCTTCTAATGTAATGAAGTCATGTATTCCGACACCTGGTACCACCTGCTCCTGGTAAGTGAAATGGCTTTGCAGCCTCCTTGACTTTCAATGAGAAGATAAAATGATCATGTGCAGATAGGAGGGCATCCTATGGGGATGTAGTAGCAGGAAGAGGAATAAATTAAAGCAGTCCTTCTCTATGCCCTTAGGTAAAAACAGACTTAAGAGATTTAAAATGTTGAACTTAGGGTCAGCTGGGCAATCAAATAAGCAGCTGAAAGGATCTAGAGGGAATTTGATGACAGATATTTGAGGCTCAACTTTCAAGAGGGTTTGGATATTTTATCATAATTCCAGGGTCAGGAGGGTTTACAGGAAATATTCCTCAAAATTTAAAGGATTCTTTTTATTAGTAAAAAGTAAATACAATTTTAAAATTAGATCTATTTCCTTCTTGTTTTTTATTAATACATCTCTTAGAAGATGAAAAACAGATACTAATGTTGAAATGCCCTCTTCCAGAATACATCTTATTTCATTGGCTAAAACCTTAATTTCACAGTAGGCAAAGCAAAGAGGTCAAAGGAAGATACCTAATATATTCTAGAAAAAGTAGACATGAATTTTATGAGTATTCTCGGTTTGGGGGCATTCTGCTTAGGTAGAAGACACATTCAAGCAGTGGCATGTCTGCAACTTAACCTTTTCTCTGAACCACTTCATATTTTCATGCCCTCAAACAGACAGACATTTGAAAGGCAGCAACTGGCACTTGTTAAACATAAAGAGCAGGAGTGGCTACCTGAAGTCAAATGCTGGTTCTATCACTTCTCAGTTGTGTGAACTCTCTGTCTCTTTTTCCCCACCTGTAAATACAAATGTTAATAGTATTTTGTTCATAAGATTCTAGCTAACACGGAAACAGCTAGTTCATGTAAAGGACTTAGAAATTGCAAGGCACATAGTAGGTGTTCAGCATATTTTGTTGACAACTTAAAAAATATACACATCTATTTCTATTTTGATTCTTTTTTGTTGGAAATTTTTATGTTGATGTTAGTCCCTTTAGTTGTTGTTTCTTTTAAAATCCTTTCAGTTTTTTTCACCAGGTGCTTATCATTCATCATAACAACTACATTAATGATAACGATAGCTCGATTTATTGGTCCCTTGTATCTCACAGCCTTTGTATCCATCATCTCATTTACTGTTTGGCTAGAAGAATCTAGAATTCTTAACATACCTTGTAGCACCGTCATGATTTTCTCTTCCTTCTCATCTCTCATCGCTGTTGGGCATGTCAGACTTGTGTTGTCAAGACAACTCAGGTCATTTCCAACTGCATACAGTTGGCTCTTTTTTAAAAAAATTAATTTTTATTGGGGTATAGTTAATTTACAATGTTGTGTTATTTTCAGGGGTGTGTGTGTGTATGTGTGTGTGCAAGTCACTTCGGACTCTTTGCAACCCTATGGACTGTAGCCCGACAGGCTCCTCTGTCTCTGGGGATTTTCCAGGGATAAAAACTGGAGTGGGTTGCCATGTCCTCCTCCAGGGGATCTTTCTAAGGCAGGGATTTAATCTGTATCTCTTATGTCTGCTGCATTGGCAGGCAGGTTTTTTATGATTGGCACCACCTGGGAAGTCCATTTTCAGGTGTACAACAAAGAAAATTACTTATGCATATACATATATCCATTCTTCATTAGACTCTATTCCCTTATGAGTCATTATGGAGTACTGAGTTCCCTTTGCTATACAGAGTTTCTTATTATTATAGTTATTTTTTAATATACAGAAGCATGTATATATTAAGGTAAGCTTCCCAGGTAGTACTAGTGGTAAAGAACCTGCCTGTCAATGCAGGGAGATGTAAGAGACTCAGGTTTGATCCCTGGGTTGGGAAGATCCCCTGGAGAAGGAAATGGCAACCCACTCCAGTATTCTTGCCTGGAGAATCCCATGGACAGAGGAGCCTGGTGGGCTACAGACCATGGGGTCATAAAGAGTTGGACATGACTGAAGTGACTTAGCACATATGTATATATTAATCTCAATTTACCAATATATCTCTTTCCCTTTCATCCAAAAGAAGTTTATTTTCTATATCTGTGATTCTATTTCTGTTTTATAAATACGCTTATTGTACTTTTTTTTTAAGATTCACATGTAAGTGATATCATATATTTGCCTCTCTCTGACTTATTTCACTCAGTTTGACAATCCTGAAATCCATACATATTGTTGCAAATGGCATGGTTTCATTCTTTTTAATGGCTAAATAATATTCCATTGTATATATATACTGCATCTTCTTTATCCATCCCTTTGTTGATGGACATTTAAATTGCTTCCATGTCCTGGTTATTGTAAATAGTGCTGCAATGAACACTGGGGTACACATATCTTTTCAAATTATAGTTTTCTCTGGATATATGCCCTGGAGTGGGAATGCTGGATTGTATGGTAGCTCTCTCCAGTGCTCTTGCCTGGAAAATCCCATCGACAGAGGAGCCTGGTAGGCTGCAGTCCATGGGGTTGCTCCAAGTTGGGCATGACTGAGTGACATCACTTTCACTTTTCACTTTCATGCGTTGGAGAAGGAAATGGCAATTCACTCCAGTTTTCTTGCCTGGAGAATCCTAGGGATGGGGAAGCCTGGTGGGTTGCAGTCTATGGGGTCGCACAGAGTCAGACACGACTAAAGCGACTTAGCAGCAGCAGCAGCATACTATTCTCAATAGAGGCTCCAGCAATTTATGCTCCCACCAATAGTATAGAAGGATTCCCTTTACTCTATACCCTCTCCAGCATTTATTGTTTGTAGATTTTCTGATGGTGGCCATTCTGACAAGTGAATGGTGATACCTTATTGAATTTTTGATTTGCATTTCTCTAATAATTAGTGATGTTGAGCATCTATTCATGTGTTGCTTGGCCATCTGTTTGTCTTCTTTGGAGAAATGTCTGTTTAGATCTTCCACCCATTTTTTTGATTAGCAATCTAATCATGCTTTTTACTATACTGAGCAGCATGAACTATCAGTGTATTTTGGAGGTCAATCCCTTGTTGGTGGCTTCATTTCCAAATATTTACTCCCATCCTGTGCATTGTCTTTTAATTTTGTTTCTGGTTTCCTTTGCTTTGCAAAAACTTTTAATTAGTTCCCATTTGCTTATTTTTGTTTTTATTTTCATTATCCTAAGATGTGGATCAAAAAAAAATTTGCTGCAATTTATGCCAGAAAGTGTTCTGCCTATGTTTTCCTCTAAGAGTCTTTTAGTATCCAGTGTTACCTTTAGGTCTTTAATCCATTTTGAGTTTATTTTTGTATACAGTGTTAGAGAACATTCTGATTTCATTCTCTTAGATACAGCTGTCCAGTTTTCTCAGGATCACTGATTGAAAGAGACTGTCTTTCCTCAAACTGTATATTCTCACCTCCTTTGTCATAGGTTAGGTGATCACAGGCGTAGACTTATTTCTGGACTTCCTATCCTGTTCCACTGATCTACTAGAATGCAAAAATTGCTGCTATCTACTGATAAACACAATATGTACTTTAAGATTCAGGTCAATTACTTGCTATTTCAACCACTACAACATTGTAAAGTAATTAGCCTCCAGTTAAAATAAATAAATTAAAAAAAGCAAAAAAACCAAAATCCTATTCTCTATGTACTAGCAGATTGTTTACTGTAGCAGTTATTATGGTAATGTGCAAAAATTAAGCTCCAATGTAATCATCTGAGTTTTATTATGCTCCCCAACTTGTCTCTCATTATTCCCTGGTCTTTTTCTGAAACCTATTATAATTATGATAAAACTTCTCTACATTTGTTGTGCCATTATTATCATTAAATAAGCCCTTTAGTCTCTTGTGGTGATGAAGATTCTGCTCTCTGGAGTCAGGACATCTGCGTACAAATCCCAATGCCAGTATAGTGCCCCCTTGGGCATCTTTCTTTCTCTAAGCCTCAGTTTTCTCATCTTAAAAAGAGGATAATTATACAAAACCTTTTATAGCATTTTCTGGAGGATTAGATGAGACAGTTTTTAAAATGGTTGCTCTGGTGCCTGCTTCCTACATATGCTCAATATGCTCTATAAATATTATCTATGGTTAATCGTGAAATAAAATAGGCCAAACTTTTCTATCTCTCTCTATATGTGCACACACATGCAAATAGAAGACGCAAGTATCAAAGGGATTGCCATGTACACTATCTAAATGCACATATTTAGTAAACATTTGTTGAAGGAATAATTCTTGTCATGCACAATATACTTTAGAAGCACAAAAGCATGTCTCTCAAATACGACATGCCTGAGTAAAGGGATTATTTTCACAAATTCCCCCATTAATGCAGCAGAGAAACATTAGAATACAAAGAAAACCACAATTCCTTGGGAATCCTTAAAATTTTTTGCTCTGTTCCTTTATACATTACACAATTAGTGAGTGTCTCTTGCACAACCAGCAACAATCCTTTACTAGATGAGCTATACAATAGCCTTTGGCTAAATGCAATAGAATTTTAACCAATCAATTCAACTGTCAACGTGTAGTTGAAGTCTACCTTCTTTTATCCTTTTATTAGTTAGTTAGTTAAGTCGCTCAGTCGTGTCCGACTCTTTGCGACCCTGTGGGCTGTGTAGTCTACTCCGAGTGGGTTGCCATTTCCTTCTCCAGGGGATCTTCCCGACCCAGGGATCGAACACAGGTCTCTTGCATTGTAGGCAGACTCTTTAACCTCTGAGCCACCAGTTCTTCCCTTTAATGTAGGTGCCATGGTCAGTAACGGCTTGGCAAATTATTTATGGCTGCACATAGGCGAGTACATGCATGCTTAGCAAGAAATCTGTGCTTTAAACAGACATCTCTTTTTTTTTTTTCCTGTCTCCAAAGCTTAAAAAGGAACAGACACTAGATTTTTCAGTGTTAAGCAAAGTATCAGTTCATTTTATTTAGATAGGTCTTGATAATGAAATTGCTAATATCTTTAATTTATTATTATTTTAGTTAGTTTTCTTTCCTTTCATTAACTTGTTTTCACAGTAGACATTTTTTTTTTGAAGGATAAATCTGTGTACTATTATAGCCAGAGGGGCATTTAAGATACTGCTTTGCACCTGGGAAACCCATTTAATTACTCAAGCTGTCAAAATGTTTTATTGTAAACAGCTTTTCTGATAGGTCCTGTTTCCCTCCTATGAACTATCTTTCCCAGAAGATGGTTGTCTTTTCAGAGGAGCTTAAAGTACAGGTGCCATAATTTAGAGGAATGAAGTTTTTATGTCTGAAAATACCCCATCCTTCTTCTCATGTCCAATTGAGAAATATTGCATGTTCATTTTTTCTAGTTTATGTGCATCATGAGACACTATCAAATTAAAAAGATTTTAAAAATTAAGTAGAACAAAATGTCTAAACTACAGGTAAAGTAAGGCTTTATCTGAGATGGAAAAATAAGATACTTGAAGTTGTATATAACCATTAAATCTATTTAGTATGAATCTAACAACATAAAACGAGATCTAGATGTTATAAGATTTATAATTCATTTAAATACATTGAATATCACATAAACTCACAAACCAAAAAGCTTCTGTAATACACAGATGTCTTTTCACACAACACAGCTGAGATTAAGGAGCTTTTGTCTTGTCTGGCTTTTGCTTGTGCATAACATTCCATCTCTGTTAAATCCTTTCTTGCTTTTTGGAAAACTTATTCCAGGGCCTGCCTTGGCTTGGTGTATCAAGAGCATTAACATCTAAGGAAAGTTTTTCTCCCTTATGCAGAAGGCAGGGTTCCAACTTACATGCCACTGAGTCTCAATTCTGAAGTTTCTCATATAAATGCAAGGGTGGTTGGTTAGGTGGAGAAATCCAATAAGAACTCTATTGTGAATCTTTGAAGATTGTTTGCAACTAATGGCCAAAATTAGAAAAGGATTATTAGCACAATCAATAAATTAAGGTCCTAGTCACAGTCCTATTGTGATAGATCCTATATTCTTTTGCACAGATGTGTCATGTGAAAATATGGACTGAATCTAATGATTCCTATGAAATATGTGTGAAATTCACACAAGTTATCTCTTATTGTGGGATAGGATAACCCATAACCTAGGGAGACTACAACTGCACTTAGTATATTAAAATAGTTCTGACTAGAACTATAAACTCAATCTTAAATAATGGAGTTGTTAATAGTTCTTCTCCACTAAATATACAAACATTCACATATTTTGCTATGTAAATATGGGCAATTCTATGCTGTTCAGTTCAGTTTAGTTCAGTTGCTCAGTCGTGTCTGACTCTGCGACCCCATGAATAGCTGCACGCCAGGCCTCCCTGTCCATCACCAACTTCTGGATTTCTCTCAAACTCATGTCCATCAAGTCGGTGATGCCATCCAGCCATCTCATCCTCTGTCATCCCTTTCTCCTCCTGCCCCCAATCCCTCCCAGCATCAGAGTCTTTTCCAATGAGTCAGCTCTTCGCATGAGGTGGCTAAAGTACCAGAGTTTCAACTTTAGCATCAATCCTTCCAAAGAACACCCAGGACTGATCTCCTTTAGAATGGACTGGTTGGATCTCCTTGCAGTCCAAGGGACTCTCAAGAGTCTTCTCCAACACCACAGTTC
>SJYW01039977.1:0-15492 GCA_006410735.1 Raphicerus campestris | reverse complement strand
TGAAGATGTTTTTTGAATAGTTCTTCTGTGTATTCTTGCTACCTCTTCTTAATATCTTCTGTTTCTGTTAGGTCCATACCATTTTTGTCCTTTATTGTGCCCTTTTTTTCATATTTACATGAAATTTTCCCTTGGTATCTCTAATTTTCTTGAGATATCTCTGTACAAAATGTACAAGACATATTACTTATCCATAAACCATTATTTGATGAAAGTGAATTTCAGTTCAAATAAATGAATTTTGTACAAACCACTTTTGATCTTTGATTTTATCTTGGGGATTACCATATCTTCATTCAGTTCAGTTCAGTCACCAGTCGTGTCCAACTCTTTGCAGCCCCATGAACCACAGCACACCAGGCCTCCCTGTCCATCACCAACTCCTGGAGACTACCCAAATCCAGGTCCATTGAGTTGGTGATGCCATCCAACTATCTCTTCCTCTGTCATCACCTTCTCCTCCTGCCCTCAGTCTCTCCCAGCATCAGGGTCTTTTTCAGTGAGTCAGCTCTTTGCATGAGGTGGCCAAAGTATTGGAGTCTCAGCTTCAACATCAGTCTTTCCAATGAACACCAAGGACTGATCTTTAGGATGGACTGGTTGGATCTCCTTGCAGTCCAAGGGACTCTCAAGAGTCTTCTCCAGCACCACAGTTCAAAAGCATCAATTCTTCAGCGCTCAGCTCTCTTTATAGTGCACCTCTCACATCTGTACATGACTACTGGAAAAACCATAGCCTTGACTAGACGGACCTTTGTTGACAAAGTAATGTCTCTATATTTTAATATGCTGTCTAGGTTGGTCATAACTTTCCTTCCAAGGAGTAAGTGTCTTCTAATTTCATGGCTGCAGTCACCATCTGTAGTGATTTTGCAGCCCGCAAAAATAAAGTCTCTCACTGTTTCCAGTGCTTCCCCATGAAGTGATGGGACCATATCTTCATAGTGAGGATATAACTCCTTTAACTTTTACTGTTGACAAAGCCTATGCATTTAACAGGTGCCTGAGGAGTCCCCTCTTATGAATCTACTCTAATCTCAACAGTAGAAAATAACCCTTTTATATGTTGTCTGAATAGTAGCCTTACAATGAAGTTAGAGACTGAATGACTAAATTCATCCTATACTTATAAGCAGTAAAAAAATGTGTGAACAAAAATAATATCCACCATTTTAAGAGACAATTCATAATTACTTGGAGGGAATATATTGTCTTCTCTATTGCACTTTTACTGTAAGCCATGTGGGATAAAACGCCATTATATTTTTGCAACATTTTAACAAGGTATGGTATTAATTATATTAAAGTAATATTAACTCCAAAAAATAATGTTAACTCCAAAATCACTGTGATTGGTGACTGCAACCATGAAATCAGAAGACGATTACTTCTTGGCAGGAAAGCAATGACAGCCTAGACAATGTGTTGAAAAACAGAGACATTACTCTGCTAACAAAGCTGTATAGTTAGGCTGTGGTATTACCAATGGTCACCTACCACTGTGAGCTGCACTGCAAAGAAGGCAGACCACCAAAGAATTGATGCCTTCAAACTGTGGTGCTGGAGAAGACTCCTGAAAGTCCCTTAAGGCAGCAAGGATATCAAACTAGTCAATCTTAAGGGAGATCAACCCTAAATATTCACTGGAAGGGCTGATGCTGAAGGTGAAGCTCCAGTATTTTGGTCATCTGATGCGAACAGACAGCTCTTTGGAAAAGTCTCTGATGCTGGGAAAGATTGAGGGCAGAAGGGAAGAGGGCATCAGAGAATGAGATGGCTGGACAGCATCACCGATAAAATGAACATGAACTTGGGAGATGGTGAGGGGCAGGGAGGCCTGGTGTGCTGCAGTCCATGGAGTTGCAAAGAGTCAGACATGACTGAGTGACTGAACAATAGCAACTTGTGATTATTTAACTTGTATAAGCAAAAACCTTTCTTTTACTGTAATGAATCAAATAATTACAGTTGCCATCACACAGGAGAAATAGGAATCTCTCTCAGTCAGAAACTGGAATTGAGAAGAAAACACTAGCTTAGACACAACATGAGAAATCTGTGTTTCTTGCTCTTAATAATATAGATGTAAAGCCATCCAGGAGAGAAATATGAAGAGTGGTATCAGGGTGATTTCTTTCATGTGGAACCTAGAGAGTAAAAACACAAATGAAAGTATTATAATGTATGAACTTAATTAGAAGATAANATGAGAAATCTGTGTTTCTTGCTCTTAATAATATAGATGTAAAGCCATCCAGGAAAGAAATATGAAGAGTGGTATCGGGGTGATTTCTTTCATGTGGAACCTAGAGAGTAAAAACACAAATGAAAGTATTATAATGTATGAACTTAGTTAGAAGATAAAATATTAGAATATTTTTATTCAAGGAAACAGTATACAGCCATTCAAAGTATGTTACAGAGAAATATTTAGACATGGAAAATCATTCCTGATGTTTATAAATAAAAGAAACACACACACACATATATATGTATACATATAAATGTATGTACAGTAAAACAGCATTACTATGTATACAGAACATTAACAATGATCATCTATGGTTGTATGTTTTAGAGTACTACCTCCTCAGTCTTTTAAATACAGTTTCACGATGTTTTCCTAAGAAGCTTTTGAAACAATGTCAGTGTCATACAAGGTGGGTACAACATTATTCACACAAGGAACCATACTCTTAATATGTTCAAAAATCTGTGGTTTTTTTGAATAGAAATAAAAGCAAGAAAATAGTATAAACATTGTCATTAACAGGCAACTAGTTACAAATACAGGGCTTTCCAGCTGGTGCTAGTGGTAAAGAACCAGCTTGCCAAGGCTGGAAATATAAGAGACTCAGGTTCAATACCTGGGGGAGAGGGAGGGGGGACAATCCCCTGGAGGAGGGCACGGCAACCCACTCCAGTATTCTTGCTTGGAGAATCACACGGACAGGGGAACCTGGTGGGCTACAGTCCATAGGATCACAAAGAGTTGAACATGACTAAAGTGACTTAGCATGCATGCAGTTACAAATATATATACAAACTAAAAAATGTACTGAATAGTAGCAAAACCATTTTCTTCAAAACTATTATTCAGTTTAGTGAAATTGATTTGGGACCGTAAGGGAAGACAGGTAAGATATATTTTCAAAGTAATTAAGAATCAGTTATTCCCTATAACAATTTGTGCACATTCCAAATTAAATGCTGATTCTTTTCAATGAGGACATCAAAAATCTGACAAATATGATAAAAGTACAAATTATTAAAATTCAGATACTGCTTTATATGATTTTTTTTACTAAAAGTAATCAGATCTTTTTGGAGAAATGACTGTGTCCATAGCTGAAGTGGATAATGTAATAAAAGCTTGAAACATCTTATCAGAAGTAAGAAAGTACGCAAAAATTACAGGAGCACATTAAAATGCCAAAGGAGTGAGCTTTGAGGTTCATATCTAGAACAGTTAAGGATGTAATGATAAATAAATAATTGTAATCCATTGATAAAAAATAATCATGATTCTATATTGACAGATAAAACACACAGAGAGAAGAGATAGGTACAGATGCATTTGCTGTTGTTGTTCAGTCGCTCAGTCATGTCAGACTCATTGTGACCCCAGGGACTGCAGCACACCAGACTTCCCTGTCTTTCACCATCTCCCGGAGATTACTCAAACTCATGTCCATTGAGTCAATGATGTCATCCAATCATCTCTTCCTCTGTTGTCCCCTTCTCCTCCTGCCTTCAATCCTTCCTAGCATCAGGGTCTCTCTGATGAGTTAGCTCTTCGCATCAGGAGGCCAAAGTATTGGAGCTTCAGCTTCAATATCAGTCCTTCCAATGAATATTCAGGACTTATTTCCTTTAGGAGTCACTGGTTTGATTTCCTTGCTATCCAAGGGACTCTCAAGAGTGTTCTCCAACACTACAGTTCAAAAGAATCAATTCTTCAGTGCTCAGCCTTCTTTATGGTCCAACTCTCACATCCGTACATGACTACTGGAAAAACCATAGCTCTGATAACATGAACCTTTGTTGGCAAAGTAATGCATCTGCTTTTTAATATGCTGTCTAGGTTTGTCATAGCTTTTCTTCCGAGGAGCAAACGACTCATAGAGACAGATAGATAGCTATAGGACCTTTCCATATACTAAAATTGACAACCCATAAATATAGAAGCATTGAATGAGTTAGAATGCCACATTTTGTAAACATCATTACTAATAATTGAATCAGGCAAGTAATTGATAGATGCTCAAATCAGTTGCTAAAAGCTTTATGAGGAACAGAATATTTACATATTAATTTTAATGGATGCTCCATTAAATTACATTCGGGGGAAAAAAAGAATGATTTTATAATGGAGATGGTTGTGATGAATCATCCTTACCAAGTGATCCAAGTTTGTGTCACCAACAATGGGACAAATTAATATCATGCACCTACTCATGGATGTTTTTCCTGTAGACGGTGAATAATCTGAAACAAAAATGAGGAATTTTGTATCATTCCATTTGAGGAACACTCTAGTAAAGTAGTACTCTCATTCCCTTCAAAAATATTAGTGTCATGAAACCCCAAAAAAGGTTGAGTATTCCAAATGAAGAAAACTAAAGAGTGGGAGGACTAGTGAGAGAAAACTATAAATTAAAAGATCAGGTTAACATGAAATTACCTGATTTTAATAACTGTACTGTGGTTAGGTTAAATAAATATCTTTGCTCTTGGAGAAATAGATGAGGAATTTAAGGTAAATATGCATTATGTCGCCAATGTAAACTCAAGGGGTTCAGAAAGAAATAATATTTTATATATGGAGAGAAAAAGAGAATAAAAAGACAAATATAAAAGAAATATTAAAATTCATTGAATCTGGGTTTTTGTATATGGGAGTTCTTTGTACAATTCTTAATGCCTTTCTGTCTTTAAATATGTTTCATATTAAAAGTTAAAGAGGTCATTGATTTTGAGGAGTAAGTAGGACAAGAACACAATCTTTGTCTGAGCTCATTTTGAGATGAGTAACTCCAATTTCCCTTGATTCTCCACCTCTGACTCCTCTTATCACATTTCATTCCTTGACAAGCTGTCATTAAGGAATGGGAAGTAACCAGTCATGGGTCACAGAATTCATCTTGGTAGGCTTCCAACTCAGTGCAAAGATGGAAAAGCTTCTCTTCTGGATCTTCTCCCTGTTTTATATCTTCAGTCTGCTGGTGAATGGCACGATCTTGGGACTCATCTGTCTGGACCTGAGACTGCACACTCCCATGTACTTCTTCCTCTCACATCTGGCCATCATAGACATGTGCTATGCTTCCAACAACGTCCCCAAGATGATGGCAAACTTAGTGAGCAAGCATAGAACCATCTCCTTTGTCCCATGCATACTGCAGACTTTCTTGTATTTGGGGTTTGCTGCCACCGAGTGCCTGATTTTGACGGTGATGTCCTACGATAGGTTTGTGGCGATCTGTCATCCCCTCCAGTACACTGTCATCATGAGCTGGAGAGTGTGCAGGGCCCTGGCTGCCACTTCCTGGGCATGTGGATTTATTCTGGCTCTGGTCCACACAGTTCTCCTCCTAAGACTGCCCTTCTGTGGGCCCTGGGAAGTGAACCACCTCTTTTGTGAAATTCTGTCTGTCCTCAAGCTGGCCTGTGTTGACACATGGGTCAACCAAGTGGTCCTCCTTGCCGCTTCAGTATTTGTCTTAGTCGGGCCCCTGTGCTTAATGCTAATCTCTTACACACGCATCCTCTGCGCCATCCTGAAGATCCAGTCAAAGGAGGGCCGCAGAAAGGCCTTCTCCACCTGCTCCTCCCACCTCTGTGTGGTTGGACTCTTCTTTGGCATAGCCATGTTGGTTTATATGGTGCCAGACTCCAATCAGCGAGAAGAGGAGGAGAAAATACTGTCCCTGTTTCACAGTCTCTTTAATCCATTGCTGAACCCTCTCATTTACAGCCTGAGGAATGCTCAGGTGAAGGGTGCCTTGTACAGAGCTCTGCAGAAGAGGTCCCTGTGAGGTGTACATACAGTGTTGTTTGGGGATTTCTTTTAAAATGTGTGATTTGCTGAAAGAAAAACTCAGAACATTTTCCCAATGAGAAATTTGATATAAATATGGTAATTGTCCAAATTCTAGCTCAGGATATAAGGCAAAAACACTTGGAAATGAGCATCTTTTTTCCCTTTGTCCTTCAGTTCAGTTCAGTTGTTCAGTTGTGTCTGACTCTTTGCGACCCCACGAATCACAGCACGGCAGGCCTCCCTGTCCATCACCATTTCCCGGAGTTTACCCAAACTCATGTCCATCGAGTCAGTGATGCCATCTAGACATCTCATCCTCTGTCGTCCTCTTCTCCTCCTGCCCCCAATACCTCCCAGCATCAGGGTCTTTTCCAATGAGTCAACTCTTCATATGAGGTGATCAAAATATTGGAGTTTCAGTTTCAGCATCAATCCTTCCAATGAACACCTAGGAATGATCTCCTTTAGGATGGATTAGTTGGACTACCCTTTTAGGGACAGCTAAATTATCAGATTATTTAGTCTTTCTTAAGAAATACTGAACTCTATATTTTAAAACTAGGAATACTAATGAATGAAGAGAAAATGTAAGAAAATTACATTCTTATATTTTTTTGGCTTATGTACTTAGACATACATAACTTCTTATCACCTTCTAGTAGCTGGACACAGTACAGTAAAATTCATGTCATAAGAGAAATCCTCCAAAGTGGAGTTGAAATTTCAATACGGAAAATACTGTAGTTAAATTATCCTACGTCACCAGTTTTAAGGCCAGTGGATGAAGTGTGAGTTTAGAGAAACTCTAACTTCCTTGTGAAACAATTTAGAAGTAAAGAGAACAAGTTAGAGAAAGTATTAGTTCAGTGAGAAACTATGTAAACAAACATAAAAGTTTAGGATTTGATCAAATGAAGGAAACTCATTAGTAATGTTTAAATTACACTGGAGGTACAGGTTTTGAGTACTGCTCAAACTTTACATTTACTCTTAGATTGTGATGATTTCTAATAAGACAAGATTTAATCAGTTGAAGTTCCTGAAATTTTCATCACCAATATTTTTGTAATTTTACCCAACCTGTCTGAAGATGGTTTAGGGTAGCAGCAAGCAGAATGAGACAACTATGATATAGCTGACATTATTTCTCATTCATGGTGGCAAAAGTTTTATGGATTTATGAAAACAGATTAAACAACTGTCTCCATGATGCTGATGGAAATTATTACAATTGGATGTTTGCATGTATTGCAAAATGATCACCTAAATAAGTCTAGTTACATTCATCATCATAGGTAGTTATAAAAATGTTTTTCTTGTGATGAAAACTTCTAAAATCTACCATCTTAGTAACTTTCAAGTATATAATATAGTATTATTAATCATAGTCACTACTCTGTAATATGTCCCCTTGACTTATTTATTTTATAACTNTGATCACCTAAATAAGTCTAGTTACATTCATCATCATAGGTAGTTATAAAAATGTTTTTCTTGTGATGAAAACTTCTAAAATCTACTATCTTAGTAACTTTCCAGTATATAATATAGTATTATTAATCATAGTCACTACTCTGTAATATGTCCCCTTGACTTATTTATTTTATATCTGAAAGTTTATCACTTTTGACCCCCTTAGCCCATTTTGCCCATGCTCCACCCCCTGCCCCTGCTTCCGGGAACCACCAATCTATTCTCTGTATCAATGAGCTCAGTTTTTGTTCTAATATTTGTTTTAGGTTACACATAAAAGAGAGATTATATGGTATTTTTCTTTCTCCCTGACTTATTTTACTTATCATAGACCCTCAAGTTCCTTGCATGCTGTTGCCAATGGCAAAATTTGCTTCCCCCATTATATATACAATTTATTCATTGAGGAACACTTAGATGCTTCCACATCTTGGCTATTGTAAATAATGCTGCAGTGAACATGGGGGTACATATGTCTTTTTGAGTTAGTGTTTTTGTTCTTTTGGATAAATACTCAAAAGTGGAATTGCTAGAGCATTTGGTAATACTGTTTTTAGGGAGAATCCTCCATACTGTTTTTCATAATGGCTATACCAATTTGGCACCCCACTCCAGTACTCTTGCTTGGAAAATCCCATGGATGGAGGAGCCTGGTAGGCTGCAGTCCATGGGGTCGCTAAGAGTCAGCATGACTGAGCGACTTCACTTTCACTTTTCACTTTCATGCATTGGAGAAGGAAATGGCAACCCACTCCAGCATTCTTGCCTGGAGAATCCCAGGGATCAGGGAGCCTGGTGGGCTGCTATCTATGGGCTCGCATGGAGTCAAACACAACTGAAGTGACTTAGCAGTAGCAGCAGTATACCAATTTGCATTACCACCAACAGTATACCAATTTGCACAAAGGTTCTCTTTTCTCCCCATCCTTGTCAGCACTTGTTATTTCTTTTCTGTTGTTTAATAGATATTCTAATAAGTGTAAGATAGTATCTTATTGTGGTTTGTTTGTATTTCTCTAATGATTAGTGATATTGAGCACCTTTCAATGTACCTGTTGTCCATCTGTATATCTTCTTTGGAGAAAGTATTCAGATCCTCTGCCCACTTAAAAATGAGTTTCTCTCTCTCTCTCTTTTTTTTTTTTTTGCTATTGAGTTGTATAAGTTCTTTATATACTTTGGATACTAACCTCTTGTAAGATTTCCAAATATCTTCTCCCATTTGGTAGGCTGCCTTTTCATTTTGTTGACGGTTTCCTTTGCTGTGCAAACTCTTTTCAGTTTTCTTATTAACTGCATCATAATGACATTGATTATTCTCTATTTTCTGACAGGTCATGAAAATTTTATTTACCTCAAGAGTTAAATTCTAGATTAAGTACAAAATTGATCATAATTAACTTACATTTTAAAAATATATAGTGCCCAAATATACTATTGAAATATACTATAGTTGAAATATACTATTCAACACTGTAAGTAGATATAATAGGTGTTAAAAAAGACAACCAGTCAAAAAGGTGAAGTCCAGATTACTGCTCTAGACATTACACATAAATAAACACATAGATAGAGTTGCTTTGGGCTTCCCTGGTGGCTCAGAGGTTAAAGCGTCTGCCTGCAATGCAGGAGACCTGGGTTTGATCCCTGAGTTGGGAAGATCCCCTGGAGAAGGAAAGGGCAACCCACTCCAGTATTCTTGCCTAGAGAATCCCATGGACAGAGGAGCCTGGTGGGCTACAGTCTATGGGGTCACAAAAAGTCGGACACGACTGAGTGACTTCACTAGAGTCGCTTAGCCTGGTAGAAGATAATTATTTTACAAACTTCTTTGTTGCAGGTTTTTCCCATAATTATTTTATGCCTAAATTGTTCACATGCTGCCAATGGGTAATTGTAATTATAATTTTAAAATAAAGGGAATCCTTAAAATATAAACTGCTACCATTTTTAGAGTTAGAAGTTCTTCAAATAAAATAGTTCTGGAGAAGATCCAAGTGTTTCAATTCAGTGCGCCCAGTGAGAATTTAAAATTTGGTTAACTGTTGCCCAAAGTCAATACCTCAGATTCTAAAATGTCAGTCTATATATTTTGAATATGTTTAAGTATATTCAACAATATAACCAATCCTTGTCAACTATAAAGTTATCCCAGTGAATCAAATGTTTATTTTCTCTGTATAACTGAAAATAGGAAAAATCATCATATGGTTGTAATATTAAACATAATGCATTTTTAGGTAAAAATATAAAGCATTTCTCCATTTTGTTATTTCTTTTACAGAAAGAATGAATGGGAAAAAAAACAGAGTAAAATTTAATGCTCTTAAAATAAGGTAATAAAAAATAGCATCTCTAAACTATAATCTAGTTCAAAATTATTTTTAGAGTATAATTTTTTAGCATAAATTTATTTTCACACTTGTTCTTAGCTATACACTTTCCCTTCCATTCCTGTAATACTGTTAAGATGTTAGAGCTATATTTTTGTTGTTCTGATGTAGCTGTGAATACTGTATTGCACATTGCATTACAGGAAAGCTTACAGAACCTTTTTCATTATAGCAGAGGGCCAGTATAGGAGCCTTCTGGTAATTGGAAATTATGAAGTTTCTATTGAGTCATAGTGGAGACAAATTCTACCCTGTATCCTGACTGAAAGCTCTCATTCTCACAGAAAAGGTACTGGAAGAGGGAACACACACACAGACACACACACAGACACACAGACACACACACACACACACACATTTGGACACAACACTGGCATTATACAAAACAGTACAATGACCAAATGTCAAGGATTCAGAGATACATCAGGTTAAAAGAGCAGACACTGCTGGGTGGGAGTCAGACAGACAAGTGAATGAACCCCATTCTTCCCTACTTATTTTGTGGCTGGAGTCAGTACTTAAGCTATAGGACCCTCATGGTGAGATAGGAACAATCTTACGTCATAGAAAATTAAGACCTGCCGATAAGATACTGCATCAGCACAGTGCTCGACACATAACATGCACAGAGAAAATGCTGTTCTCAAGTACGTAATATCTAGAGGCCAGTGGTCGCGCCTGAAGCCTGAGGGTTGTCCCCAGTTGTGGACACGGTATGAAGAGTCATGTGTCCAGCTGCCCAGAAATAAGGCTCTCTCCACTTGAGCTCTGCCTCCAAAATCAGGGGCCCTGCTCTGGGGCCTCTCACAGCTGAAGAAGTAGTTGTGTCGGCAGCAGTTGTATACTTACTAGTTATCACTATTATGCAAGATTAGTATTGTTCATTCACCTTCAGAGTCTTCAGAGATGTCTAGTTTCTTATGCCCAGCAAGGATCCTTTCATTCTTTTACTATCTGAGAAAGCAATATCTTTTATGGCCACAAGACAATGCCAGGGGCTCTGCAAAATAAGGGAGGAATATCTTCTATCCAGGTATGGTACCTTTTTTTCCTTAAGAATAATGTAAAGAACCTGCTAGGTGACCAGCGGCATTGACAGTTGATCCTTAAACAACACGGGCTTTTGAAAATCCACGTATAACTTACAGCTGGCCCTCCATACAGGTGGACCTTCTGTATGTGTGGATTCAACCAACCACAGATTGTGTGGCACCACAGTATTTACTTTTGAACAAATTTGCATATAAGTGGGTCCACGCAGTTCAATCCCCATGCTGTTCAAGTGCTAACTGTACATGGGTAGGGGGCTCTCATGTCTCAAAAGAGGTGCTTCTTGGTCACTTTCTCTACCATTTTCTCAAATAAAGACTAATCTCAGTGCCTATGGTGTAGAACAGTAGTCCCCAACCTATTTGGCACCAGGAATCGGTTTCATGGAATATGATTTTTCCACAGACAGGGTGGAGGGGGGATGGTTTGGGGATGATTCAAGCATGTTACATTTATTTTGCTTTCATTTATTTTACTTTATTTCAAGGGCTTCCCTTGTGGCTCAGCTGGTAAAGAATCTGGCTGCAATGCAGGAGACCTGGGTTCAATCCCTGGGTTGGGAAGATCTCCTNTTGTCCATCTGTATATCTTCTTTGGAGAAAGTATTCAGATCCTCTGCCCACTTAAAAATGAGTTTCTCTCTCTCTCTCTCTCTCTTTTTTTTTTTGCTATTGAGTTGTATAAGTTCTTTATATACTTTGGATACTAACCTCTTGTAAGATTTCCAAATATCTTCTCCCATTTGGTAGGCTGCCTTTTCATTTTGTTGACGGTTTCCTTTGCTGTGCAAACTCTTTTCAGTTTTCTTATTAACTGCATCATAATGACATTGATTATTCTCTATTTTCTGACAGGTCATGAAAATTTTATTTACCTCAAGAGTTAAATTCTAGATTAAGTACAAAATTGATCATAATTAACTTACATTTTAAAAATATATAGTGCCCAAATATACTATTGAAATATACTATAGTTGAAATATACTATTCAACACTGTAAGTAGATATAATAGGTGTTAAAAAAGACAACCAGTCAAAAAGGTGAAGTCCAGATTACTGCTCTAGACATTACACATAAATAAACACATAGATAGAGTTGCTTTGGGCTTCCCTGGTGGCTCAGAGGTTAAAGCGTCTGCCTGCAATGCAGGAGACCTGGGTTTGATCCCTGAGTTGGGAAGATCCCCTGGAGAAGGAAATGGCAACCCACTCCAGTATTCTTGCCTAGAGAATCCCATGGACAGAGGAGCCTGGTGGGCTACAGTCTATGGGTCACAAAAAGTCGGACACGACTGAGTGACTTCACTAGAGTCGCTTAGCCTGGTAGAAGATAATTATTTTACAAACTTCTTTGTTGCAGGTTTTTCCCATAATTATTTTATGCCTAAATTGTTCACATGCTGCCAATGGGTAATTGTAATTATAATTTTAAAATAAAGGGAATCCTTAAAATATAAACTGCTACCATTTTTAGAGTTAGAAGTTCTTCAAATAAAATAGTTCTGGAGAAGATCTAAGTGTTTCAATTCAGTGCGCCCAGTGAGAATTTAAAATTTGGTTAACTGTTGCCCAAAGTCAATACCTCAGATTCTAAAATGTCAGTCTATATATTTTGAATATGTTTAAGTATATTCAACAATATAAGCAATCCTTGTCAACTATAAAGTTATCCCAGTGAATCAAATGTTTATTTTCTCTGTATAACTGAAAATAGGAAAAATCATCATATGGTTGTAATATTAAACATAATGCATTTTTAGGTAAAAATATAAAGCATTTCTCCATTTTGTTATTTCTTTTACAGAAAGAATGAATGGGAAAAAAAACAGAGTAAAATTTAATGCTCTTAAAATAAGGTAATAAAAAATAGCATCTCTAAACTATAATCTAGTTCAAAATTATTTTTAGAGTATAATTTTTTAGCATAAATTTATTTTCACACTTGTTCTTAGCTATACACTTTCCCTTCCATTCCTGTAATACTGTTAAGATGTTAGAGCTATATTTTTGTTGTTCTGATGTAGCTGTGAATACTGTATTGCACATTGCATTACAGGAAAGCTTACAGAACCTTTTTCATTATAGCAGAGGGCCAGTATAGGAGCCTTCTGGTAATTGGAAATTATGAAGTTTCTATTGAGTCATAGTGGAGACAAATTCTACCCTGTATCCTGACTGAAAGCTCTCATTCTCACAGAAAAGGTCCTGGAAGAGGGAACACACACAGACACACACACACACACACACAGACACACACACACACACATTTGGACACAACACTGGCATTATACAAAACAATGACCAAATGTCAAGGATTCAGAGATACATCAGGTTAAAAGAGCAGACACTGCTGGGTGGGAGTCAGAGAGACAAGTGAATGAACCCCATTCTTCCCTACTTATTTTGTGGCTGGAGTCAGTACTTAAACTATAGGACCCTCATGGTGAGATAGGAACAATCTTACGTCATAGAAAATTAAGACCTGCCGATAAGATACTGCATCAGCACAGTGCTCGACACATAACATGCACAGAGAAAATGCTGTTCTCAAGTACGTAATATCTAGAGGCCAGTGGTCGCGCCTGAAGCCTGAGGGTTGTCCCCAGTTGTGGACACGGTATGAAGAGTCATGTGTCCAGCTGCCCAGAAGTAAGGCTCTCTCCACTTGAGCTCTGCCTCCAAAATCAGGGGCCCTGCTCTGGGGCCTCTCACAGCTGAAGAAGTAGTTGTGTCGGCAGCAGTTGTATACTTACTAGTTATCACTATTATGCCAGATTAGTATTGTTCATTCACCTTCAGAGTCTTCAGAGATGTCTAGTTTCTTATGCCCAGCAAGGATCCTTTCATTCTTTTACTATCTGAGAAAGCAATATCTTTTATGGCCACAAGACAATGCCAGGGGCTCTGCAAAATAAGGGAGGAATATCTTCTATCCAGGTATGGTACCTTTTTTTCCTTAAGAATAATGTAAAGAACCTGCTAGGTGACCAGCGGCATTGACAGTTGATCCTTAAACAACACGGGCTTTTGAAAACCCACGTATAACTTACAGCTGGCCCTCCATACAGGTGGACCTTCTGTATGTGTGGATTCAACCAACCACAGATTGTGTGGCACCACAGTATTTACTTTTGAACAAATTTGCATATAAGTGGGTCCACGCAGTTCAATCCCCATGCTGTTCAAGTGCTAACTGTACATGGGTAGGGGGCTCTCATGTCTCAAAAGAGGTGCTTCTTGGTCACTTTCTCTACCATTTTCTCAAATAAAGACTAATCTCAGTGCCTATGGTGTAGAACAGTAGTCCCCAACCTATTTGGCACCAGGAATCGGTTTCATGGAATATGATTTTTCCACAGACAGGGTGGAGGGGGGATGGTTTGGGGATGATTCAAGCATGTTACATTTATTTTGCTTTCATTTATTTTACTTTATTTCAAGGGCTTCCCTTGTGGCTCAGCTGGTAAAGAATCTGGCTGCAATGCAGGAGACCTGGGTTCAATCCCTGGGTTGGGAAGATCTCCTGGAGAAGGGAATGGCTACCCACTCTGGTATTCTGGCCTGGATTGGACATGACTGAGCGACTTTCACTTTCACTTTCTTATTTCTATTTTTACTACATTAGCTCCACCTCAGATCGCCAGGCATTAGACCTTGGAGGTTGGGGACCTCTGGTGATAGAAGGTTCAATCCAGGGACAGATGACAAATATAAGTTCACAAGAATCAGAGCAGGTAACAATTCAGTAGAAGAAAATAACTTAGGCTTTAATTAGAAGCCCCAGTGGCTCTAGAGGTAAAGAACCTGTCTGCCAATGCAGGAGACACAGGAGACATGGGTTTGATCCCTGGGTAGGGAAGATCCCCTAGAGAAGGAAATCGCAATCCACTCCAGTGTCCTTGCCTGGGAAATTCCATGGACAGAAAAGCCTGGCTGGCCACAGTCCATGGGCTTGGAGCCCCATGGAGTCTAGAGCCTGCCAGGCTACAGTCCAAAGCTGGCTACAGTCCAGCTTTAATTACCTGGCCCAGGTGGTTCATTCCCTTCTACTGGGGTTCTCTAAAGTTTAACTTATTTACGATTATCTGTCATTATTTCATCCCTGACAAAGCACAACCTGATTGGCGAATCAAGCAGTGGGACAGGATATCTATTAGTAACCATTTATTGAGCACAGTTGTTGAATGCAGATTCCTGAGTTCAAATCCAAGCTCTGGTACTTACCAGACACTGTGTCTGGGCTGGTTATTTAAACAGTGACTCAGTCTCAATCTCTGACTCAGTTCTATTATCTGTAAAATGGGAAGAATTGCACTTGGCTCATAGGGTAATCATGCAGATTGAGTTAACTTCTGTAACTGTATAAGGCATGCATAAACATAGCAGGAACTGTGTGTTTCACTGGTAAATCACATGGAATAAATAAATCTACCATAGCTTGGCATTGTGGTAGGATCAGAATCCAAGAAAACTTTCCCCTTTAATGTATCTTCCCGACCCTGGGATCGAACCCAGATCTCCCACCCTGTGGGCA